>JAKFHU010001631.1:20600000-20898229 GCA_023783475.1 Daubentonia madagascariensis | reverse complement strand
TGTCTTTTTTTTTACCTCTTTTCTTGGGGAATCGGGTTTTCCGGGGGTTTTAGTTTTTGCGTTTTTTTACATAGGTGGGGTCTGTTGGCTGTTTAGTGTATAATGCAGGTCAAGGGGCATTTCTTCCCAAGGGCCGGGTCTGGATTTCGCAAATTCTATCATGTTTGGCTTATGGGGAAAACGCCCTTTTTTTCTCCCTCAAAAAAGCTTTTTTTGGGCGGGATACAAATTTTTGGGTTTGGGCCTTTTTTTTGGTTTTAGGGGGATTAAATGATCTCCCCATTCCCTTCTGGCTTGTAAGGTTTCAGCTGAGAAATCTGCAGTTAATGTGATTGGTTTCCCTTTATAGGTTACCTGCTCTTTTCGTCTTACAGCTCTGAGGAGTGCCTCTTTTGTGTTTACTTTGGTCAGTCTAATAATTATGTGGCGTGGTGAATGCCTTTTCACGTTGAGTCTCCCAGGAGTCCTGTGTGCTTCTTGTACTTGGATATCGAGATTTCTGGCTAAACCATGGAAATTTTCCTCTATTATTCCTTCAAATAGATTTTCCAGCCCACGTGAATTTTCTTCCTCTCCCTCAGGGATACCTATGATCCTTATGTTTGGCCTCTTTACATAATCCCAAATTTCTTGTATGCTTTTTTCCTGCCTCTTGTTTTTGTGTTCTTTCTCTTCGACTGATTTATTTAGTGCATAGGAGTTGTCTTCTAGCTCTGAAATTCTTTCCTCTGCATGGTGCAGCCTATTCTTAAGGCTTTCCACTGTGTTTTGTAGATCCTTGAATGCTTCTTTCATTTCTAGGATTTCTGTTTGATTTTTCTGTAATATTTCTATTTCTTTGGAGAATTTTTCATTCATTTCTTGCATTTTTCTTGTGGTTTCTTTGTGCTGGGATTCAATTTTCTCTTGAATTTCATTGAGCTTTCTTATAATCCATAAATGAAATTCCTCTTCTGTCATTCTACCCATTTCATTTGGGTTGGTATCCATTGCTGAGGAACTGATGGTTTCTTTTGTGGGTGACTTTTCACTCTGATTTTTCATGTTCCCTGAGTTCTTTCGCTGGTTTTTTCTCATCTGGCCTCTTGGTCGAGAGCTGGGGGTGTTAGAGCTAGTTTATGGCCCTGTCTCCAGGCCCACAATTTTCATTCCTTGGCAAAGCCAGGGAGAGAAGTAGTGGCCTGTATTGTCTTAGGTGTATTTTAGCAAGTTCGGTGGATCTTGAGTTATCTCTGGCCTGTTGTCTTCTCCTCTTCCCAGTGGAGTGTGGTGAGAATGACCTCCCAGCTTGGGCTCTAAGCTAGTGAATTGTACTTGAAGATATGAGTCCACAGCTCCCTATTAGCTAGGTATTCTGTTATGTCCGTGGCAGACTCTGATCCCCCAGTTGGGGTATGCGAAAGCCCCGTGCTTTGGGAGGGGTCTTGTCGCTCCTAGGGGTTACTTTGACCCTGCTCCTCCTGAGGTGCAGGTAGAAACACAATTTCTTTTGGCTGCAGTGTGAGAGCTGAATTGGGAAAATTCTACACAGCTCAGAGGTTGCTTATCTAGCCACGTGTGTCTGCCCTTCTGATGTGCGTCTCCGCGTGATACTGGTTGATAGGGGATCTCCAATTGTGCACCCCTTTACCACCACTAGACCCCATGGCGAGGCGGGTGGCCATCTCTATCCCCAGCAGTCTTCACCGGGGGATGTTCCTATGGGGAGGGGGAGTAGTGTCCACTGGAAGAGCTCTTGGATGGCGTGAAATTCCCTAATGAAGTGGGCAGGTTTATGGGGAGCTGCTCTGGTTCAGCCTGTGGCTCTTGAGGTATTTGGTTGTCATGGGAACCAGCTGTTATACCAAATGAGTCACTATAGCCAGCACCTTCAAAATGAGCGATCTCTGGGTACAGGAGGGCTGGGACCTGAAGGGCGGGCACTAGGACCAGCACGTAGCAGACTTGTCGGAGGCCAGAGCCGGGGTAGCAGGACCAGATGGACGAGCTGCAAACTGTTTCCAATACACAAAGGTCCTGCCGCTACAGTTCCGGGATCTTGTCCCACCTGGAACTCACGGATGCAGCTGTCCCTGGCCACCACAGGCAAAGCCTGTCTCACCCCAGCAGAAGAGCCCCGGGCCGGGTCGGGGCGGAGCTAGAGACGCGGCTCACAGCTCCCCGCGGGCGGCTTGAAAGATGGCTGCCGCCGCCAGCCTGGCACACAGGTGGGCTCCGATCACGCCCGGAGCACAGCTTTTCTCCGCAGGCCACGGCGGCAGTTGCTAGCAACCTCTAAGGGCGTGTCCCGCTCTCCGTTAAACTCCTGGGCCCAGTCCTGCTGACTTCTAGTGGTGCAGTGCCGGCCTACGGGTTCCCGCACACTGTCCTGGGAAGCTGTATCTCCGCTCCGTCCCTGCCCAGTTCCTCCCCAGCCCTGCGCGGTCTCTGTATATTGCAGCTGTGAGTTGTGTTTGGCTCTCACACTTGCTTCCTCTCCACAGGGTTTGCTGCCTTGCGCAACCTGTTTGCCCCAACTCTGGGCTTGTCCCTGATGAGTGGATGGGGAGGTGTGTAACCGCTTGGGGGGCAGGTTGCGCTGCACGGACCTGGTGAGCGCGTCCTTCCCGGCTCTGGGCTCTATTGTGCTCTGTGCGCTCTCCGATCTTTGTGAAAATTTTGTACCTGTTTTCTTGGGCTAACGTTCTGCGTTGTTTCTCTGTAATTCACAATGCTGTTTTCGGAGTGAGCGGTCCGTGTTCGCAGGTAGCCACTGGCATTTTTCACCTCCTTCCCTGGGAGTGGTGCGGTGGGAGGACTCTATCAGACCGCCATTTTTCTCCCCCCAGATGATTTTTGAATCTGCTAAAATTTGTTCTAAATCTTATGGGCTCAACCTTGGTCCCACATGAAAAAATGATGCCCACAGAGTCTCACTAACTGTTCCAGAGTGGAGCCCAAGCATGGGTTTTTTGTTTGCTTGTTTGTTGTTGATTTGTTTGATTTCTGGGGTTTTTTAAATGCTACCCTACAAGATTCCATTTGCAGTCAGGGTTGAGGACCTCCAGTCTATATACCCTATTGGTAACAGTAACCAGGTGAAAATGCATATATTGAGGACTTTCCCCTAATATTCCTCTGCTCCAACATCCTAACTGCCCTTCAACAAAGTCATTTAGTCCTTCCCCCTCAAATGTAAATCTTAAGAGCTGTCCCCACCTTGTAATTCTCTAATAATCACTTACAATAGAAATCAACCCCTACAGTGTAGACTTAATTGGCCTGTTCCCTTTCTGTTACTCCACCTTGGCACTCCAGTTAATCCATTTATAGTCCATCTGTCCATCAGTCCATATGTACCTTGTTAAAGATACCTTCAGAAACAACTGTGTTCCTCCCTGTGACTACTCTGCCATTCACAGCCTCCCCTCTCTGTCCCCACCCTCCAGCACCCAAAGCTCTGAGGGAACAGAAGTCTAGCTGAAGACACCCTTTCATACCAGAGGCTCAGGGACTTCTGCCTTGCCTCGTCTTCCCCACTCACTCTGTGTCTGGACGTGCCACCACGGTGATGCAGAAGCCTGTTTAGATACCAAATCCAGCAGGTCTGACATGGAATCCTGCCTCCTCTCACTCTGCTCTTGAGAGTACCGTTTGATAGGAGGGTTCCCTGGGCATCTCCAGACACAAAACGTTTACTTCTTTAAGGAGTGGAAAGAGGAGTGTGACACAGAGCCTGCATTCCACATCCTGGAAGCAGGAATTTGTCTTTAACTCTCGAGACAGTGCAATCTACACACTCCAGGTCCTAATTGCTGTGTCTTTCAGAAAGATACCCCTACCCCAACCAAGGTGAGCTCTGGGCAACACTGCCAAGCCATCAAGCTCCATCTTTAAAATAAATCGCCAGCCATTCCTTGAAAGCCATCATCCAGCATCATTCCCTTCTGCCCCCCCATAGGAGAACAAGTGTCCCTGTCCTCTCTGCATAGTCACCTCTGTCAAAACCCCTACTGAGGAGGAATCTGACACACTCAGGCTTGGAGGATTGAAAAGGTGTCAGGAGGGAAACATCTTTGGTCAAAAGATGAGTTACTTTAATGGCTGAAATCTGAGCTCTGTTGAGCTGAAGGGAGTGACTCCCTAGGGGAACTGGGAGAGGATTTTTCCTCCTGGGGTAAAGGAACAAGTTTATTAGCCTCAGCCCCTCCTAATGAACAGATAAGCTGCAGGAAGTTATCAGAGATCTCAGCATTTCAGTCAGTAAATAACTGGGCACCTGCCTGTGGCAGGCTTTGGTCAGGCACTGCGTGGGTTCAGTGGTATATAAGATAAATAAGGTCTCTCCTCCAGAGACTGCCATGAAAGGCAATCACACATTAAGACAACTTTTTTTTACTTCAAAAAATTCTGGGAGTACAAGTGTTTTTTGTTACATGGATGAATTGTGTCATGCTGAAGTCAGAGCTTTCAGTGTACCAGTCACCAGAATAGTGTACATTGTACCCAATAGGTAGATTTTTATCCTTCAACTCCCTCTCACCCTCCTCTTCTTAGTTTTCAACGTCCATTAAGAAGACTTTTAAAATAGTATCTGTTACTTGTTTGCAAAGCACACTCCTAATCATCTTTAAAATATTAACTCATTTAATCCTTGCTACAACCCAATGGAGTTCACTGCTGCTACCACCCCCATTTTACAACTGGGAACACTGAGGAACAGAGAAGGGAAACAATAGGACCAGGATTGAACCTAAGAAGTCTGGCTCCAGATTCCATCCAGCTAACCATGGTGGTAAACGTCTTCAAGAGACCAGTGGCACAAAACACCCATGAGTTCTGTGCTCAAGGGCAGCCCCTCAGGACCAGCATTATTCTAATAGTATTGCGGTGCTCAAAGAAGTCCTATCTCTTTTCTTTATGAACTCTCCCTCAGGGTCTCATGAATATCCTCCACTGAACACATCTCTTTCCTCTGATGAGACAACCACCATAAATAAGCTGGGCCCTGAAGCCAGGTAACTTGATTCTGGGCCACCACTGAAGTGTGACTCTAACAATCCATGGACTTTGCGTCTGCTGCTCCTAACCTGACTCAAAGGGCCATTCCCTTGACTCAGGGGCAGATCCCACAGGCCTGCCTCCATCTCCTGGCAACCAACACTACCCAGCACCTGCCTGCTTATAAACCAGGTCAAAATGAGTACACCAGTGGCCTTGGCAATGGAAAGGTAGAGGGGCAGCTGAGAGCAAGAGAGGGGCATCACCCCCTCCCCCGAGTGCTGGAGTGACACAGGGGGGTTCTGGCCTGACACATGACCCTGGGGTTGCCTTGGTCTTCCTCAGCTCCTCTTCTCCCCTCCCCCGCCTGCCTTGTGGGTTTATGCAGCAGCTCCCCAGAGCAAGGCAGAGGGCAGCTGGTGCCTCTAGGCACCAGGTTTGCCTGGGCCCAGGAACAGGAAGGAACATACTCTTTAGCAACTACTAGTCACCCAAGAGCCAGCACCAGACAGACCTGCCAAGGAGGGCAGGCCTCAGCCCTGGAGGACCACAGGGGATAGAACCCAGCACAGAAGCCCCATAATTAGGAGCTTTAATTAAAGCTTGGAGAAAAATACAAAGGTGGCAGGAAAAAAAATGAAGCCCAAGTGGGTCTCTTTTCCAACTAGGAAGGAAGAGAAATTTAAGGAGCCTAAAGTAAGGACAAGCTTTGGCCTTAGGCATGAGACAAGCTTTGGTAGATTGTTGAAGCATTTTTAAAAACTTCACAAATGGGAAAGAGAAGATGGTTGCTAGCTATACCCAACTAGCTCCTCCTCATCATTTAAATGCATTCATAGAGATTTGCCCTTCAAAATCCTCCCTTTCAGGTTAATCCCCATCCATCTGCCCATGTCTCAGACATACTATTACTACACACAAATTACTCTTTTTTCATTTGTTCATTCAACAACCATTTATTGGTTGCCTAGTATGTGCCAGATGCTAAGGATACAAAATTGGGGGGGAACAATACACAGTACCAGCCTTCGAGGTATCTCTGGTCTATTGGGGCAAATGAATAAAGGAAATGGAAAATAAACATAACTGCTACAATTAATCTCTATATGATATGGCTATAGAAGTGAGGGTAGGAGGGGTCAGGAAAGGCTTCAAAGAGCAGTTGAAAATTGACCTGAGTCTTCAGGAATGTGCAGCTTTCTTTTCAGTAGTGGGGAGGAAATAGGATAGGAAAGGATGTAGGCACTGCTGTCCTTCTGCAGGGCTAGAACATAGAGAGAGGGAGAGGTTGGGAGCCAGGCAGGGCTATGCTGAGGAGTTTGGACTTTATTCCATAAACTCACTAATCATTGAGGAGTTTGACGCAAAGGAATGACATTATAAGATTTGCATTTTAGAAGTAATTATAATACCTAATGCTTATATGAAACTTACATTCTTCTAAGCTCTTCATCCATATTAATTTATCCAATCCTTATGATTAACTTTATGAGGCACTATTATAATTACTCTCACCTTACAGATGAAGACATAAAGGCACAGACCAGTTAAGTGAGTCGCCCAAGGTCACAGAGCTACTAAGTGGCGGAGCCAGATTAAAATCCAGATCCAAGTGACTCTAGAGCCCAAGTGCTTACACTGTGCTCTTTCCAGCCCCAATTCCTCTGTCTAGTTTGTCTAGGCTGGTACATCCTTCCCCCTTTTCTACCCAAGAACTTCCCTCCATCTTTAAGAAGCAGCTCACCTGTCACTTCCACAATTTCTTTAATATATAATTGCCCCCAAATATTCGCTGCCCTATTGTTTTGACTTCTAAGCAACCAATACCTTCCAGCATCCACATTTGTATTTAATTCCCTTAGGATAATTTTATCTTGTATATAATTTTCATCAGATTGATTTTGCTCATTGCAAAAGGATAGAGTCACTACAAAGGCACTCCTGGGATACTAACAGACAATATGAAAATATCCAAATTTGGGTTGGTAACAAGCTCCTCATCCCTGATCTGTCACAAGTTCACTATACCTAAAATACTTGGGAACAGTCACTCTCCCACATGACTTGATTCCTCTTTTCTACTTCCTCCTTTCTTTCCCATCAGAGGAAAAACACTGTGCTCCTGTGTCCCTCTTGGGAGCCACTTCCCATTATCAACAGTGTTTGCACAGCACATACAGGTCCATCCTAGGCCTATCTGCCTCCCTACTTTACTCCCAATTCCTTCTAAACAACCTCAGGAAAAGCTTTGCTCTCCCTCCCCTCTATTTTCTCCTCCCAGCTTTGTTCCATTTTGGAGCCAAAAATAATCCTAATCATGGATGATAAGTGCAAGATCGGTGCCAGGGACTCACACCTGCATCAGGAACAAGGGAGCCATGCATTTTGAAGTCAATTAGAGCTAATAAAGAACCAAAGCCTGCAACTTTTAAAGCCTTTAAAAGCATCCCCAAATCCTACCTCCTCATCTTCTAATTTAATTTAACCTGCTTTTGATCATGAGCAGCTTTCCAAAAAAATAAAATAGGACTTCTCTTTGCTGTGGTTTTTGCTATGCTATTAAAACAATGTTGTTCTCCCATTTTTTTTTCATGGCAAACATATGATATGTAGAGAGTTATTTTGGGTGCAGCCTGGGAATGTCTAACCATTATACATTAACGAGGATTTTTAGAAAAGCGCAAGCATAGTTCTGACACCTGACTTATTAATGAATTTTTAGACATAGCACACTTGTAAGCTGGGGTCATAGATACACACAGAGTAAGGATGGTGGTGTTCACGACAGGAAGGGAGGTGAGAGACAGGAACGTGTAAGCCTGGGCAAGGGGCCAAGCAGAGCCGGGAGGAAGGACAGCAGAGAGTGAGGTGGGCCATGCAGGAAAGAGCACCACAGCAGGGTGTGGAAGGACAGGCTTTGCTGAGTGACTAACACGTGAGAGGCACGGGAGCTAGAGACTTCCCACGTTATTATAGCGAATCCTCACGAGTCCCCTGAGGGAGGTCCTCTTCTGCCGTTTTACAGAGAGTTTATATGACCTGCTGAAGGTCACACAGCTTTTAAATAGTAGGGCCAAGATTCCAACTTGGGTCTCTCTGAAGAGCCAGCACTCCCTGAGCACCCACCCCTTCTGTTTCTAGGCTAGGGAAGGGGAGATGGGGAGATTATTCTACTTTTCTTGGTGGAAAGTCAGAGGAAGGCAACACTAAAGCACAGAGTAAACTGGCAGAGAAACTGAGGAATCAGAGAGTTTGTATTTCTCAAATCATGGAAAACACTGTGGCCTTCAAGGCAGGAGCTGCAGGGCTGGAGACAATGGGTCTAAAACTGCTCAGGAGCACTAGAAAGAGAAAGCCAGGCACTCAAAAGCCGCCATAGCCTCCTTCGGCAGGTAAGAAACAGAACAGCCCTAGTGGAGAAGGTCAAAGCAAGGTCAGCTATGAAACCAAGAAAGGCTGAACATCCCCCCTACACCCCCCAGGTTCAAACTCAGCATCATCCTGATCCAAGTTTGTGTATATGACTACGGTTAGGGGAATACTGATGAAGGGGATGCTACAGCTTAATGAGGAAGAGACAGCTATGTATCTTGGGCATTCATTGCTTTAAAATAGTTGCTCTGAAAGAATTGCAGTGGTGCCCCCATATCCACAGTTTCGCTTCCTGTGGTTTCAGTTACCCATGGTCAAGCATAGTCCAAAATTAGGTCAATATGGTGCAATAAGATATTTTGAGAGAGAGAGACCACATTTGCATAATTTTATTACAGTACAGTCATGTTCCACATAACTACATTTCATTCAATGACAGACTGTATATACGACAGTGGTCCCATAAGGTTATAATGGCGTTGAAAAATTTCTATCATCTTAGTGTCATCGTAGCCATTATAATGTCATGGGGCAAAGCATTACTCATGTGTTTGTGATAATGCTGGTGTAAAAAAACCTACTGCACTGCCACCTGTATAAAAGTACAGCACATACAATTATGTACAGTACATAATACTTGGTAATGATAATAAATGACTGTTACTAGTTTATATATTTGCTATACATACTTTTTATCATTATTTTAGATCGCACATACTTCTTCTACTTATAGAAAAAAAGTTAACTGTAAAACAGCCGCAGGCAGGTCCTTCAGGGGGTATTCCAGAAGAAGGCATTGTTATCACAGGAGATGACAGCTCCATGTGTGTTATTGCTCCTGAAGACCTTCCAGTGGGACAAGATGTGGAGATGGAAGACAGTGATGTTGATGATCCCGACCCTGTGTAGGCCTAGGCTAATGTGTGTGTTGTGTCTTCATTTTTAAGAAAAAGTTTTAAAAAGTAAAAAAAAAATTTTTAATAGAAAAATGCTTATAGGATAAGGATATAAAAATATATTTGTACAGCTATATAATGCATATATTTTAAGCTAAGTGTTATTATAAGAGTCAAAAAGTTTTAAAAAATTAAAAATTTTATAAAGTAAAAAAGTTACAGTAAGCTAAGGTTAATGTATTATTGAAGAAATTTTTTATACATTTTGTATAGCTTAAGTGTACAGTATTTATAAAGTCTACAGTAGTGTACAGTAATGTCCTAGGCCTTGACATTTACTCACCACTCACTCGCTGACTCACCCAGAGCAATTTCCCAGTCCTGCAAGTACCACTTATGGGAAGTGCCCTATATAGGTGTACCATTTTTTATCTTTTATATCATATTTTTACTGTACCTTTTCTATGTCTAGATATGTTTAGATACTCAAATACTTACCATTGTGTTACAATTGCCTACAGTATTCAGTATAGTAACATGCTATTCAGTTTTGTAGCCTAGGAGCAATAAGCTATACCATATAACCTAACTGTGTAGTAGGCTATACCATATAGATTTGTGTAAGTACATGCTCTGATGTTCACAGGACAAAATCACCTAACAATACATTTTTCAGACTGTATCCCTGTTGTTAAACAATGCATGACTGTATATTATAATTGTTCTATTTTATTATTATTATTGTTAATCTTTTACTGTGCCTAATTTATAAATTAAACTTTATCATAGGTATGTATATATAGGAAAAAAACATAGTATATACAGGGTTTGGTACTCTCTATGGTTTCAGGCATCCACTGGGGTCTTGGAACATATCCCCCACAAATAAGGGGGAACTGCTATTCTTCCTTTTTCCACTTGCCTGCCTAGTGTTGCTTAAACATCACCCTTTTAATAAAGAGGTATGTTATGGACCTGATAAGAGGGCTGCAAAATGTGTGCTCATCTTTCACCTCAGGTAAGCGTTTGCATGCCACTGATTGGACCTATAAGTCCAGGTGGAGCCCAGGGCTCTGCCCTTTGAAAGAGCCCCCAGGTAGTGCTGATGCAAATAGACCAGACCACACTTTCTAAAACACTGCCTTGGACCAAGTAGCTGTGATAAAGTCCACCTATTACCCAGGGATACATGAATTAGATTGGGGCTGATCTCCAAGGTATGGGGCTCAGGAAACTGGGAAAACTATGGAGGATAAGAAGAAACTTCTGGGCTACTGGCCACTAAAATACCATTACCTCCAGCGTGCTTCAAAACCACCCCTAACCAGCATGTCACAGTCTTCTCAATGCGTCCTTGCAACCCCTTCCTTGCGTGGAGCTTCTGACTCATTTGGGACTCTCAACTCCCTAATGTTGCTCCCAATTAACTGCCATGCCTTATGTTTTTAACTAGACCATGGGTGTGGTCAAGGTTACCCTGGATATTCACTGTGTTTAGAATGCCTCTGGGAGACAAAGAGGGCTTTGCCCAAGTCCACACTTGCCAAGCAATGACCTTGTCCTGAGTAGATGGGAGGTGGCTGGCCTTCCCTAGAGGACACATGCAGAGGTCTCCATCCTGCAGAGCAGAGCCCTCAGACTCCCAGGCTCACGGCAAGGAGAGGAGAGAGAACAAAGGAAGCCCATAGCCACCGCCCAGGCAGTGGTGCCCAGCCACACATCCTGTCCCTCTAAGAAGAGAGGGGCCACCTCTGCCTCTTCTCAGGGAATGGCAGGTGATCTTTACTAAGTGCTCTGAGCCTGTGGGACCAACGGGCCTCTCTGCCCCAGGAGCCTGATAGGAAATCAATCTGCTGCCTCTGTTGCTTTATGAATATTTTGGATGCCCATCAGGTAGAAGATTGAGTCAGATGATCTCCAAGTTCCCTCCTAACACCAACAGTCTGTAATTCCTTTTAGCCAAGATCTAAGGATGCCTTTTTGGCATGAGGCAAGGGGAGAACTGATGTACAGTTAGAACACACAGTCATCTCCCAAATATCCTTGAAAATAGAGAGCAGTGGTATGAACAATCCAGACAAGCTGATTACAGAATTGAACCTTGTTTTTCATCCGAAGAAACTGCAATCAGACTGGAAATGTGACTTACACGCCAGGTGATACAGTTGGTAATTGAGCGTGGGTCAGAGCCAGGACTCCCGGCTTCTCATGCTTGCCTCCCTCCATGGTTTGAGTCAGCAACCTTTGGCCTGACAGTGTATTCCCTGACTTTTGGCAGTAGCAGCTGCTTTACCCTCTTAGGGGTATTTGGTCCCAGCTAACACCCAAAAGAGTCAAAATCCCTGAGCACACACAAGTCAGATGGTGACGATAAGGGCCATGGCCACAGGTGGGTGGAAGAGAGAAGCTAGCCCAAGTCACCAAAAATGTATCACAATGTGAGTAGGCTGTGGGGAGATTACTGAAGCTGAAAATGATCTGTTCACTGAGTAATACCAGGAACTTCGTCAGGATGGGTTTCTTGGTAACTCCCGTCATTCCACTCCATCTTCTCCCACGTGGTGCTGATGTGACCTAGGTTAAGTCACTGCCCCAGGAGGTAGAAAGCAACTAAAGATATCTGCTGTTTTAGGAAGATTGATTTGGTGGAGATAGAAAGGATCAACATAGGACCAGAGAGGCTCGGGACCACTAGGTGTGTGGGTCTTCCACTCCCAATATTCTGAAGCATCTTGAGCAGAGAACTTGGTATGTTTTTATTCCATATGCCTCCCCACCCACAACACAAAGCGCTTGGGAAGCAAAGACTTGAAGCCTCCCTTGATGCACACACAGGCTGGGCTGGGCCTGCCAGCTGCAAGGCCCCACAAATTGCCTCACCCTCCACATTAATTTTCATGACAACAGAAGTCAAGCTGGCCCAGGGCCATGGGACACTGATCCTGCCAGCTGCCCCCTTTTTTGGAAGGACAACACAGGTCCTCACACAGACGCCCAGGCAGAAAAGGAAGCCCCTCCATGATTTAAATTCTGCTACTGTTTTCTCAATTCTGAAGATGGTGACTAGCTCACAAGACCTAAGCCATCCTCAAACATCTTCCCCTGCCAAGGATTATAAGAGTTGAAACCAAGAAAGGAAGAGCTCTGACATACAGGGGAAGGTGTGAATCCTCCAGCTCCAGAGCCTGTTGGTGAGTCTCTGGCTACAAACCCATCTACCCTCAGCTGAGGCCACACACATAGGTCCCGCATGGGCCAGCACCCACCTCTGGTTCTCAAACATGTATCTTTCCTGCTCCTCCTTGGACCCTGGTACAAAGTCCCATTATCGACTTTCCTATACCTACTCCTGCAACGGGAATAACAGGGCCTGTGCCAATCTTTCAAGGCACCAGGTGAGGTGAGCCTGAGCTCTGGAACAGACCTCCACAACATCCTTCATTCCTGCCCACGACTGTCCCCAGAGCACACCTGCAGCCTGCCCCCATCCTCCCTCCTGTGGGAAAGCTGTCCTTCTCTGCATACACTCTGTTGTCAGGGGGCCTGGTCAGGTCAGCCTTGCTCTGCAGCAGGGAGGGGAGCTGGCAGACACTCAGCTCCAGGCCGCATGTGTTGAGGGCCTAAGGAGAATCCTGCACTTATGCCCTTCTCTGGGGAGACAGCTGCAATTCCGGACTTCTCGGCACTTTGCCCCATGGCCTAACATCCTGGGGGTAGAGAAGGGGGGCTGACTCCAAGAAGGGAGCCTGCCTTGGGAGTTTCTGGTAGAGGGGCTCAAACCTGAGGGGAGATTGGCAGCAACTGACAAGCAGGTAATCCTTGTGCATAAAATGGACAAATGCTATACTCTTAAAAGGTCCCACCTAACTGCTGCAGAAAGTCTGTGGGAACATCAGGAACTCCTTGGCAGTGATAAATGGTGAGTCATTTTGCATTTCACAGTAATAATAAAGTTTTACATATTTTCTTCCAGAGCTCCTGGGGAGAACCTTCATCCTCATCCTGATGGAGATTTCTGAGGCCTTGCCCTGGTCTCTCTAGGTGGCCCTGACACATGGCCATTCAAAGGACAGGAAACCTTGGCCCTTTTCCTCTCACTCCCTCTTCTCCAATTACCACTAGGCCACGAGGCCAAGGCAAGAAACAAAGTTGAGGAAACTTCAGTGCAATAGTTTGTTGACCCCTGCATTCTCCCTACCTCCCAAAACCCTTCAGATCAACCTAAGCATCACTTTTGCAAGGTAGTTCCATCCTCAAAGCCTAGGAAAGGGTCAGCATCTGCTCCCAATTCTCTTGGTCCTTTGTTCACTACATTCCCTTCCAGTCTGGGATACCCAGGTCCATAATCTAGACACAGGCCACTACTTAAGGCTCTGCTCTCCCAACCTTCCTCTTTTTAAATTTACTTTTTCTTTAGCAAACTTATTTTAGCCATTATAAAAGAAATACATGTTCATCATAGAAATTTTGAAAAATCAACATAGGAAATAAAATGACCTCATGTCTCAACCCCAGCCCATCCCCTATACATTAACTGTAATTTGTTAATGTATTTCCTTCTAGTGTACTTGCTATGCTTTTTTCCTTCCTCCCCACCCCCTGCCAATCTGAACCAGACAGTCTGGTTCCTCAGCTCTGTCACTAACTATAATAGTTGTGTGGCCTTAGGCAAGTTATTTACTTAATCTCCCAAAGCTAAGTTTCCTGGCTAGAATGATGATGGAAGCTGATTGCAGAAGCTCTGCTTATTCCTATTACATCTGTTTTCCACTGAACTCTTTCACTGAAATCAATAATCAGGTCGGTCAATGAGGAAATAGTATTCAATTCATAAAAATCTACATGAAGCACAACTTGTCAGGAACATAGCTATCAAGACCCAGGAGATGGGTCATTCAGAGTGTGGAATGATCTTACCCCATCACTTCCTGTGGACAGCAGAGCCCCAACATGCAGGGAGTGCAGCAATGAGAGAGTTGAGAATAACCACAAAGCTACCATTTACTGTGCACCTACTATGTTCCAGGAACACTCATGGCAAATTTTCCTCTCCTATTCTCAACAAACTTGCAACACAAAATTCTGATACCTAGGGTACAGATAAGGAAAGCTGGGCTCAGAGAGGTTAAAAGCCTTGCCCAAGACCTCAGAGCTAGAGGCCTGGGTCTTATGCATCCAAATCCCACACCCTTGTCCTGAGCAATGAGTAGGTTCTCTGCATCATTTCTGGCTGTTCCATGCAGCACTCCAGCAGAATTTCTTGTCATCTGGAGCAGACTTTCCAGCTGATTTTCTTAAATCCCCTGCCTCTTCCTCCACGCACACTTATCTTGCTGTGATAAGGGAGGCAGACCCATCCTGACCTTCCCTGCTCACAGAAATCATAACAGAGTAAGACAAGAAGACCTGTGGAAACCCACGACCTCTTAGGCAAGTGCCAAGGTACAGTGAAGGGGAATGGGGCAGGGAGGGATGGGCTTAATTCAGGAGCTCTGAATGAGGGGAGTTGATTCTAATTATCATCACCCACTGCTGAATGAATAAGTCCTCAAATCATTCATGCAAAATAGATATACTCATTTTATGGATTAAAAAAATAAGATTCAGAGAAGTCAAGCAACCTACCCAAAGCCATGTAGCCAGTCAGAACTAGACTGAAATGGCTGTGCCCAACTCCCCACCCCATATTTTCCATTCCCCCAAGGTGCCTTTCCCATCAAATATCGAAAAACCTATGGGGGTAGTATGGGATTTGGGGAAAGAGTGCTTAAGACACCCATCAAAGCCTTTCCTAGAACCCCCAGGAAGATGATTTTATTCAGGGACTCTGAAGGAAACTGCATGCAGTTATTAAACCATCTGCCTGAGAATTCAAATTCTACTTAATAATTTGATCTCCACAGGCAAGAATTCCTCAGGGAACATGGGCTTCAAACTTAAAGGAGGATTGAAAAGACAGAAGTCCTTCTGTGGTAGGTTGCTTACAAAGATGGCCACATTGAGTCCTTCTATCCTGTGTGCACACTCCTTACAATGTGGCTTTGCCTCTCTTCCCATCAAGAGGTAGAGCCTATTTTCCTACCCCCTGAGTCTGCACTAGCCAGTGACTTGCTTTGACCAATAGAATACAGCAGAAGAGATGCTGTATGACTTCTAGACCTCAACTTCCAAAGGTTTTACAGCTTCTACTCTTGTCCTCTCACAATATTTCTGCCATCAGGTAAAGAAACTCAGTCTAGTCTTCTAGTAGATGAGGTGCCATGAAGAGAAGAACAGAGGGAGGCACCCAGCTGACAGCCAACAGCAACTGCCAGACATGTGAGTGAAGCCATCTTAGACCATCCAGCTGCAGTCATGCTGCTATATGAGTGATCCCAAGTGAGACCAGCAAAAAATTCACCCAACTGAGCTCAATCCAAATTGCTAGCCCATAGAATTGTAAGCAAATAGAGTTATTTTAATCCACTAAACTTTGGATATTTTGTCACACAGCAATAAATAACTGATCCAACCCTCCCTCTGCCTCTAGGAAATGTTCCCCTCTCCTACACCTCTCAGCAATGTCCACCCACCTACCCAGCTAAGGATTCTCTTTTGGTTCTAAGCCATCCCCAGGGAAGGACTTCTCTTAGAAGGTTCTCATCAATAATCACTTTCATTGTGTATATATTTATACAAGTGTATCCTACAGGCCTAGCACTATGCTATTCATAGATGTGTAAGTTGAGGACTCCACCCTCAATGAACTCATGGTATTAATATTATAGATATTAATAAGCCAACCCCCAAAACAGTGGCAACATAAGGTGAAGCATGAGGTATGCAGCTGAGTTGGACACCACACAGCTTGTGGCTCGTGGGCAGAAGTATGAATAAATGTGCAACATGGAAAAAAGTGGTCTGGAGCCCAGTTTTCCAAATCACCTTACAAAGGATTACTCTAATACACAAATCCATCACTTCTGAGAACAGGGGTCCATAAAGAATGTGGAAACTGAGGAAGATTATAAAGTGTATCTTAGGCTGGTGTTGCTCATGCCCTGAGACTCTGCAGGCTCTAAGAAACCCCAAGACTGGAACCAGACAGCACACACAGTTTGAACTGCATAAAGAAGAATCAAGCCCAAGGGCCCATAAAAATGACAGAGGTTTAGAGCCTACTTTTATTGATCTACAACTTCTCTGTGTGTACTCAAGAGGAAAATGTCTTCTCCCATATATCAACCTGTTGGTCATACAGATTGCCTTTTAAAAGAATTCCAAACTCCTTCACCTGACATTTAGGGGCTATAAAAGATGATCTGGTGCTGAATTCAGATCTGGGGTTCTAATCCCAGCACTGCCACTTACTCATCAGCCATGTGGCCCTGGGCAAGACACTTCACATCTCTGAGCCTCAGTTTCTTAATCTGTAAAATTGGGCCTTTACATGCATACATCAGGTAGTTGTTATGAAAACTAAAATGACATAATAAAGTGCCCAGCACCATCCCTGGCACACAGTAGATGTTGACTAAATGTAAAGTTCCTTCCCAATGGTTCAACACCCTCCATCACACTCAGAAAAGAAAGATCCCTTCAAAGAAAAGTTTGTGAGGTGCCAGGGAGGAGCTAAAGGTTCTTTGGGATAAAGACATATTTTGAAGCCTTGATGTGGTTGGTAAGAGACTTGAGTGATGGACTAGGTCCTTGTGTCATTTGTTATTGTTTTTTTACTGCACACCTCAAGGACATCTACACACCAATCAGACAGCTAACTAAAGCTTTGCCAAGGTATTTTCTGAGAAAAGAACTCTCAAATGCTCTTGGTTGAGTTTTAACCAAGTCAATCCTCCTCTCTGCCTTAGGTCTTCATATCCAACAACAGGCATTTGCCTCTTGCATTCGGAACAGTGGTCCTACGTTAAGACCATTCTTTCTTCCTTCTCCAGTTTCTTTAGTGGAAGGAACTCTCTAATCCTCATTTCCTTAGTCCCACTACAGCGAGATACTACTCCCATGTTCAGAACAACTGGAAGTGCCAAGGAGAACTGTCCCCATCTTTCCTCCTGCCTGCTCCTCTATTGTCCTCTGTTCATCACAACTCCTTCCCTGTGTCTCTCTCACAAGCATATACCTTCGTATTCTACAGTGAAATGGGGAACTGAATCTCCATCAGAGACCAATCAATACCATTGATTGAAACAACATTTCACTGAACATGAGGCACCAGAGAGACATGGGGATCCTCCTCCTTTCCCCCTAAAAGTACACACACTGCCCCTATGTCAATCCCTGGGATTCTACTGCACCTGTAGTTGTAGATTATCCACAAGTACCAACCCATATGCAAGTAGCACCCATAGCTGAGGAGAAGCCAAAGTTGCTAAAATGTCAACCACTGGCTCAGATAGGCACCTTCACACCTATAAGCCCTTATCCTGTAGGGAGAACCCTCATGACCTGTCATTCAAACAGCCCAGAGAGCCCACATGTTTAGTAAGATGCAGTGGTTCCCACCCTTTAAGCACAGACTCTCCATAGTTGCTCCATTATTCTCATCCACACCACAGCACCAACCCCTCATGAAAGGAAAGGAAATAATTTGTTATGTGCCTCCACGTGCAAAGCCTTCCACTTGGTCCTTTACATACATGTTCATCATTTCTTTCCTAGAATGTCCCTGTGGGCAAGGCATTATTATTTCCAGTTTACACAAGTAAATGAAGGCTCACAGAGCCCCAGACAACACAGTCAATAAACAGGATTTAGGTCGAGAACCATGTGACTCAAAGTCATATAACTTTCCACCCAAGAGTCAACATTTAGAGGTGTATTCTCTTCATATATATTCTAAATATGCCTGCCTGTGTTGGGGTGTTTGTCTTCCCAAGGATGGAGTTTGTGCCTTTGTTACTGGTTCCCACAGCTCCCAGCACAGTGTCAGGAGCTTGGAGGTAGTGTTGACAATGAAGACAGATGGGATGCCTTCCAGATCACTCCCAGCATTCTCTTCCATCAGAGGCCCACTGAGATGTGATCCAAACTAGAAGCATGCAACTGTAGTCACCACATTCTCTAAAAGTGATGCCTTTTCTATGATATTTAACATACCATATTGTCACAACAGGAGTGAAAACCATGACGAAAAGATACGAGAGGAAGTGGAGATAAAGCCGACCAGAAGACATTCAGAGAGGGTGGACACAGTTCCCTTTTCTAAGGGCTAATGACTCACCTGGGAAAGAAGGTGACACCACCGAGCCTCTCCCCAGGGAGCTTCCCCTAGTTTTCAAACGTGGCTGAGCCCCTGATCCAGGCCCTCCCTGACTCTGAAAACCATTCTGGGGGCTCCCTTAAAGCCAAGGCAAACATGACCCATCCTAGCAGAAGCCACAGCTCCTTGTTCTTCCCTGAAATCTCCCACATTCTCAGTAACCCAGGTTCCCAGAGCTTGGACCAAGAATCAGTTGCCCATGGCAACCAAACCCCACCACTTTAATTCCAAATTCACTTTGATTGGCTTGGAGGGATGGAAATCAAGGAGGGGCCAGGACCAAGTTGCCTTTGTGTCTAATGCATTCGCTTAACAATTATGCCTTATACTCATGTAACTCTTCAACTTTTTAAAGGGCTTTCCAGCATCATTTCATCATCCTTATTCTCGCTGCCATTCTTGAGATGAATGGAGATGTCCTCAGGCAGGCAGGAACTCCCTCCAATTGTTCTGTACCTCTCCACCAACCTCAGCACCTTTGGAAACCAAAAGACTTTTCAGCAGAGAAAGAGCAGGGATATGATCTCCCCAAAACAAAGCCTCAGAGTCACTCATCCTTAGAGATGGATGGGACCTTCGCAGCTCTCTAACTATACATCTCTCACCTAAGGGCAGGGGTGCCCTCTAAACCAGCACAGTCCAATAGAGCTTTCTGTGATGATAGAAATGCACATATCTGTACCGTTCAATTGGGAGCTGTACTGGAGACAGCAGATATGTGCATTTTGATCACTTGAAATGTAGCTAATGTGACCAAGAAGCTGAATTTTTCATTTCATTTTAACTAATTGTAATTTTAATAGCCACATGTAGCTATTGGTTACTGTATGGAACAATGCAGCTAGCTCTATAGCATCCTAACCTGACCTTATACAATAGTGATTTACTACCTCAATTTGCTATATGGTATCTACAGACCAAAAAGAGTGATGGAATTTTACACACAGTATACCTGGTATCTGCACTGGAAGAATTATGTGATGAAAAGGCTAACAGGATCACCTTTTGCCTACAGTTTTGATTTTGATCACTTCATAACAAAATGCTTACAAACTCCTACAGACAAAGTGAGTTGGAAACAGAAGAGTCACTAAAGACCATCTAGCTCAACATCTGCATTTTACAGACGGAAAAACAGGCTTGCTACACCTTTCTCCTCAGGTTATACCTGACAGGTCCTCTGTTCTCTAGAGAGTCCAGTGCTGTTCCATACTTGCTCCCAAAAGTTTCTGACAACCCTCCCAATTCTCTACTTCTAGGTATCTCAAGGCAAGAGCCAAGCTGGGGAGAAGAAATTAGAACTGTCATGACCAGTGACCAGAGTCTCCCCCTTAACAATTCTACAAGGGCCTATAGGTCAGCAGTAAAGTATAGCGTAAGAGCTAAGGGAGCCCTGGGCCCAGACTCTCACTCAGAGCTCTGCAAGGACACAGGGTTCATACTTTCGGTCCACTCCACCCTCCATCTTCACCTGTCTAGTCACCTATTTAGAAAGCCCCCAAATTTAGATATTCCAAAAAAAAATCTGTTTTCTTCTCATATTAGCTCAGGATAGTGGCATCAGTTTAAATTTGGGGCTTCTGGGCAAAATTGGTTCCCAGAGGAATATCTTTCCCTTTGTTATTTGCTGAATGGATCCCTGGAGAGAGGGAGCCCCTCCATTGGTGTGGATCCTAGAAATGAAGATTTTGAAATTATGGAGAGACATAATATAATTTTTATTATATTATGAATCATATAATAATTTTCTTATAAAAATAAATACCTATTCATTTTCTCTGTTTTTTAAATTAGAAATTAATAAAAATGTAAATGTAAGTGAGCCTAATTTTTGTTAGTGTTATTTGGATCTTTGGTCATCCTATTTGTTGTGGAGACACATCTATAATATGTAACCCCTCATTCATCAAACACTGCATTAGACATAGCGTTATCTTATAGGGGAGACAACATTCATGTGTTCAATATTCATTGAGCCCCTCCTAGACAAAGTCCCTATCTCCATAAAATTTACATTCCAGTAATAGGAGGCTTATAATAATCATGTGTGCAGAACAACAATATCACCTCAGATAGTACAAATCCTATAAAGACCACAAAAGCAGTAGGATGGTAGGATGGAGTGTGACACTGGGATGGTAGGGTGGGGGGCGTGCTACTTTAGGGTGGTTAGGAAAGACTGCTTTGAAGAGATGACATTTGAGCTAGGGCCTGAATGTTGGGAAGATGCCCCAGGCAGAGGAACAGTACATACAAATGCCCTGAGATGAGAACAAGCATAGCATATTTTAGGGACAGAAGGCTATTAAGGTCAGAGTGAAGTGAGCAAGTGGGAAGTAGCAGGCAGAGAAGTTTCAGAAAGAGGTAGGTTCAGATCACATAGGGCTTCAAAGGCCAAGGTAAGAGTGATGGGAAAACACTTGGGCAGGGGATGTTAAGCATGAAAGAGATATGATCAAATTTATAAATATATAAACCATTGCTAAAATATTTACAATACAGGATGAATGAGTGCAAAGCAGGCCATTACAAAGTACTATAGGGGCTATGCTAATAATGAAATCTGCACTATAGGCAGGGGGTCAAGAAAGACTAAGCCTCTTGGGGCAACGGCATTCCAGGCTCTCACAGCAGATGCAAAGACGTGCAAGTGTGAAAGGACATGTGTGAAACATGATGGCATGCTGGAGGGGGCCACATGTGGTCACTGTGGAGGCAGGTAGGTACGAGCCATGCATGGGAGGGCCCTATACACCATTCTTGGGGATTGGACGCATTTTGTAGACCACTAGTTCTCAACCTCAGCTCTTAAAAATACTGGTACCCAGGCCCCACACCTAATTAGATGAAAACTTCTGAGGGTGGGAGGGCAGGCACTGGTATGTTTAGAAGCTCTCTAGGTGAAGTTAATGCAGAGCCAGGGTTGATAACCACCATGACATGCAATGATTTGAGGGGCCCTGAGGGTTTTAGACAAGCAGTAACAATTATTTATTTTTCATAACAAATTTGTTTTTCTAAAGATTGTATAATACAGTATTTTAAAGTATAATATATTCAGGCAATGATGACAAATTAATTGCCCATATTTGCATTTAAAACTTTTAAACATTGTTACAAATGGAGTTATAAGTTTCCATTCTTCCTGAACACCGGCTCTTCATTTTACGAGAAACCTAGACACTCCAAACAGAGGAAACCATAAGCAACACAAAGCTGATGGATTTTTAGAGCCAGAAGGATATCCCAGAAAGCCCCCTCATCTTACAGATGTAAAAAGAGAGGCCCAGAGAGGTACCATGATGAGGACAAGAATATCAGGTTAGCAGCAAAGGCAGAGCCGGAACCCACACCCTTTCCATGAAACCATGCAGTTTCCTACATATTACTCAAATAAGAAAGCCATCCTAACGTCTGGACTTGGACATTTTTCACAGTATGAAGTACATAGTGAAAGAGCACTTAATTTTAGAAGAGAAATATAAAAGAGAAAAAGGATGGGGAGAAAAACCCAAACTAAATCAAATACAGTTTTTGGCAAATATAACTTTATTTTTCAGGTTATCCCCTAGGTTAATGACCTCTATAGTTACTGCTTCTTCTGATGCATTATTTTGATGTTTCCATAGGTTTCTGTAAACTGAGAGTTTTCTCAATGTAAGACAAGTTTTGTACAGGTCCATAATTCTTATTCAAGGCACACACTTCAAGATGTGGACCCACATCTTTCTCCAGCTTCCAGAAAATAGACAAGTTGAAGCAAGAGACATAGAAGACTGGGTTCACTGTTATGCTTCAGGAGGCATTTGCAGGATAGAATCCCCTGCTCTATCCTAGAATCAAACACCTGAGGAATTTTCGAGACTATATTTGGAAATATTAATATCATTCCAACACTGAAGTCTTGAGATGTGCTGTTTATTTTAAGGGCGTGCCAGGCAAATTTGGCAGCAGTGCCATCTGCATTTATACTGCCACCTTTGAGCCCTGGATCCAAGATTCATGAAGCAGCAATGGCCAAATATGTGGTTCTTCTCCATTTCTTGATGAAGTCTTTCATTTTACTTTCCTCTGGACAAGTTGGAGGAAGTGCATGGAAAGATTTTAAATGCCAGCTATATTGATCTGAAACAGAGGTAAGTGATGTCTCAGCTAAGGTCACTGTCCAATTTGGATGCAGCGATAGCCACAGGAACTGACTTTGTATATTTAAGTGTGTGATTTCTATAGTAATCCAAAAGACAGTTCTTCTTGCCACTCAGAATGACCACAGAAAAGGCTGGATTCATGCTGGACTGACTGTCAGCTATGGAAGCTGTGACAGCCCCCCGCAGGGGACAGATATTACAACTGAGTAAACAGTGACTTGGCCAAGGCTTGGTCATACAGAGGTGAAAGCAAATCCTCAGGCATCAAATATGAGTCAGGTGGCCCAGGAACAAGACTATACACAGGGAAGCTTGAAAGGAGAAAGAGAAAGCTTGGAACTTGGCCCAGAGCAAGCCTGTAGGTAAGAAATATGAGGTCCACAGTCAGAGGCCACCCAGCCCAAGGGTGGTCACTTCTGACTTTAAAGGGACCAAGCTCATCAGAACAGTCATCAGTATACTTTCTTCAGCCAGAAATCCTCTGAAATTGTTTCAGGACCTTCTCAAAATAGATCCAGAACTCTACCAGTGTCTAGAATAGAGATAAGGGCTCCCAGAACTGGGCTATCTTTCCAAGCCATGAAACTATACTTTGCAATCCTTCAAGATATTCAGATATTACTCTTTCTTGAATAACTTATTTAATTTTGTCTTAAATTCCCAAAATGATATCACTACTCTACACTATTCAGTTTTTCTACAGCCTTTCAGTGTCTTTTATAGACTCATTCTATTTTTTCAATCCCTGAGTCAAGGTCCAAAAATAGTTCGGTGTCCTGTTGTAATATTTATACATTTCTTCTTCTACCTTTATGTCCTTTCTTCTCACTTCTTTATGCACATCCATTCTACAGCCTATTATGTATTTTAGAACATATTTTGTTCTATTTTCTTGAATGCATCCAGCTTATCAACATCTATAAAGAACACCAATGCAAAATATATTTTCACATTATCAACAGGTTTAGGCTATGGGAATGCAGGCCCTACTGCAGCATTAGATGAGAACATTTTTCTGCAAATTGCTTTCATATTACTTGCCAGGTATTTGTCAAAACAAATCCTTTAGCACTTCTTCTCTGTAAGATTTAATCCACACATGGTGGTTCCCTTCTATTTTCAATACTTCTGAAACACAAAAGACGGCTCACGTGTCATTATCATGGAATCCACGGTTCCTTCCCTCTCTGTAAGTGACCAACCATCTGACTGAAATCCCTGCAGCAGCTGCCTGCCCTTCCTGGATGCTTCCATTGCCTGTTCAACATCCCCACTCTCAAGAAGTTCGCCAAGAGTGTCTTCTGGACCTGGGGCTGATGTTCTCAAGCTCACATGAAACCTTCTGGTCAATATACACTTTCAGACACTCATACCAGAAGGCCAGGAGAATACAGTGCTTTTTTTATCCTTATCATCTTCAAGTATCATCTTATCTATAAAGTAAGTGTTGTGAATACAGTGACAGGGACTTTGGGTGGCTTGTATTTGTTCCCTGTGTGGTCCTGGGGAGGATGCTACAGTTTCAGAAACATTAGTCATAGGAAATGGGGATTCAGAGAGCTAGAAGAAGGTACTGGTGTCATCTCCATCATGGACCTCCTCTCACTCATGAAGAACTGCTTAATGTCAGCAGATACTCCCCACACATGAAGATGCATTCAGTCATCCCCATCTCCTTTAGACATGCATCTGTCATTGGATGGCATTTGGAAGTCAGGCCTGCTCTTCTCCCTCCGAATAACCTATAGTGAGGAAGGGCTTCCATGTGCAAGAAGGAGGTTCCATTCTGCTAAGGAGAAAAAGAACATGACTGTAGTTAGAGCCTCTCTAGGTTCTAAATAATCTCCATTTTATATAACTCTGATAATAGACCCTGCACAGGGCACTAAGCAGGATTCCAGCTCTGACCTTAGAACTAAGACCAGGTGTTTGACTTTGCCTCAGAGCATGGGTTCATGAGAATTCAGATATAATTTAAATACATTATGGAAAATGCCACTGGAGCTAAAACAGACTATAATATTCAGAGTTCAGATAAATTTAAACTCTTACCTTTCAGTGAAGAGACATCACTTTTCTTTGTGAATCTCAAGTTGAAGGGCCACAAGAAGCTGAGTGTCAAGTTCCTTCCAACTCTCACATCTTCACACTGGCTCTCACTCCTGCCTCTCCTGACCACATAAAGCAGTGAGCTCTTTGTTTTATAATCTCCACAGGCTCCAGTGAGCATCTATTCCACCCAGACTTTCAATGCCTAGTTAGGAGGAATGTAACTTGTCCTCCAACCTGTGGAGCAAAATTCAACAAGCAGCAGCCCACATGGAAGGCACTGAAATTTTCCTACCCCCAACCCCTTCTTAGGAAACTGGCTGCCTGTCAGGAACACAAGTAGCCATCGTATTTGAGAGTTGTGCCTAGCACTGTATGTGACTCAAAACCATCTGGCACCATGGGCAGTTCTACATTAAACATTGTTCTCCTGCATCATTTTCAGGGATCATTTGGACAAGGCACAATACATGTCCCAGTATTTGAACACCAAACCTTAAACACTTTATTTTGTGCTAAAATGAAACAATTTCTCAATCTCAAAGGAGTCCATCTTTCAACCCCTTTCTGAGTTATTTTCTGGGCCTTCGGCCTATTGGGGACTTCCCAGAAATGGCAAGACCGACCATTAGGCAGTATTTATACCTGTGGTTCTGATCTTCAAAAGCAGCTCAGAACTAGAGAAAGGGGAAAATTGGGAGGTGATCTTGTAAGGCTTTGATGTGGATGCCCATGGGCCTGCAGAATTAAATGATCTGGGAAGTGTGCAAATGGCCTCTGGGAGCAAAGTCTGAGCCAGAGGGCCAGGATCCATGATAACATAGGATATTTTTGGTGATGTCCACAAGGCCATACGAGACTCTCAGATTTCTGTGCTATAGAGGCAAATCTGTTTCCACCTTGACCTATTGGGATAAGAAGTAAATTTGGAACCAAAGGGAAGGAAGAAAGAAAAAAAGAGCAGTGCTAAAAAGGAAGAATAACGTTGAGGGCAGAGGTAGAGCTGGCAAAGTACTCTCACACCATATGTTATTAAGAACAGTTCATAGTTCAATTATTATGATCTAACTTACCCCCTTCCAAGGGAATTTCTAGAGCCATTCAAAAGCAATAACAATAACATAGAGTCCTGATAAACAGGACTAATTCTTCACAATGATTGCAAATATGAGCATTCAGTACAAAGTGTTAATAATCTCTCTATAACATCTGGAATGTCAAATTTATTTGAATATTGGCTTTGTCCATGAGCTGCACTACTTTTGGGTGGGTGCTTCTGATTTTTGTTATTGTGTTAAAATATACAGAACATAAAATTTACCATTTTGACCATTTTTAAGTGTACAGTTCAGTGGTATTAAGTACATTCACATTGTTGTGCAACCATCACCACTATCCATCTCCAGAACTTTTTCATCATGCCAGACCAAAACCTGCATTACTTTTTACACAGTATGTGAGAGCACCGCCCACCCAAACGCCAAAGGATTAGGACTCTACCTATCTTCCTGTTCAGTCCTGGAGAGACTATAACATACAATATCATATAGCACTTTAAGGTTTGCAAAGGGTTTTTCCTCACTGCTCACATCATCCTGATAAGCCTCCTGTAAAAGGGGGAAGACCAAGGCCTGGGGGTAGGGGGGACTTTCTCAAACAGAGCAGCTGACAGTGGGCAGACCCAGGCAAGGCTCCCTGGATGTGTTCTATCACACCGCACCACCTGATGCTGAGGAGGTGGCTCTGGAGTGCACCTAAGGAAATCCTCCAAAGGCCAAGCTGTCTCTTGTCCCACCCTCTGCCTTGTGGGATTCTACCCAACAGACAGAGCTGCCTAGTGGCCCAGAAAAAAAGGCAGTTTTCTTACACAGCACTCATTGCAAAAACCAACTTGGGTCATGTTGCACTTCCTTTCCTCCTCTCCTCCTTCCGCTCTCATCAAAGCAAACCCACACCCCATCCACTTTTTCACAAAACCACCACAGCACATTCCCCATCACCCTTCTGCCTGCACAAACCGCCTCTATTCCTGAGAAGCATTTTAACCAGATTTCTCATGCATAAAAATGTGAGCCTCCAAGAAATCTGTCTGGTGTGATTTCTCCTTCCTGCATGTTGTAGGGATGGCTCTGCCCGTGGCTTCCCATCATGCTCAGGATGCCCCAAGCGACTTCTGGGCCACCTCCATCCAGGCTGTGATGGAAGATGTGGTCTGCTTCTCTGTGTAACCTCTGCTCTTCTCAGAAGAACACGTGTTATTGGATTTAGAACACACCCTAATCCAGTATGACTTCATCTTACCTTAACTGCATCTGCAAAGACCCTATTTCCAAACAAGGTCACATTCTGAGGTTCCAGGTAGGTACAAACTTTCAGAGGACATTTATTCAACCCATTATACCCACCTTCCATCCCCAAGGTATAACAAATTCAATTTTTTGTTTTCTTTGGGTTTTGTTTGTAGTTTTGTTTTTGCAACTGGCACCCACTCCATCTCAATCCTGCTCATGACCACTGCTGTGTAAAAACCTTTCTGAGATGCCTGCTCTCTCCCTCTCCATTAAATATCTCCAAACCTCACTTTAAAATGTGTACATGAACACCAGGTCAAGTACGAAATAATGCTAAATTGTCCAGAGAGAGTTCATTATTTCAAACATCCATCTCTCCCCATTTACCTAAGAAGCAGTGTGTGCTCACCTCACATTCAGCACTGGACTAAAGCTTCAGGAGTTCCTGCCCTCAGGGGTCTGAGTACACATCAGAGAAATGGGCTACTGCACAGCTAGAAGAGCAAAGAAAGTAAAATATGACTAAATGACTTTAAAAATGGTAGGAAGTTCAAAAAGGAAAAGGGCCATGTGGGCCAATGGTCAGGGAGGTGTGGCATGCGCTGAGTACTCAAGGAAGGACTGGATTTGAGCAGGTGGAGGCAAATTCAGAAGACATCGGGGACAACTGGGAAAAGGCACAGAGGTACAAATATGCCTAGAATTTTTAGGGGACTATGAGAGGACCCCATCTGACTAGATGGTGGGCTTCACTGCAGATGGCAGGCTTGATCAGTGATAAGGTTGTAAAGGCAGTAATTTGTGGATGTACACCTGATCCTAGAGGGCCTGATTCCAGGCCAAGAGAACCCAATTAAGGGTTTCTAAGCAATTGGGGAGTTTGACTAAGTGGTGTTCAGGGAAGCCAGATCTGGTTGGGTATGCATGATGGACTGGGGGGCGGAGGGGACTGGTAAGGAAGCCTTGGCTGGGAGCCCAGTTAAGAAGACAGGCTCCAGGGCCACAGCTTTATTTCTCCACTATCAGTGGCCTCGTGAAAGCCAAGTGAATCCCCATCCATTGCAGTAACCTTTCATCAGGCTCTGCAATCAATACACCATCCTGACATGGCTGGGGGCGGGGGTACCCTGGCTGGCCTCCAGCCCTCCCTCCCCATTAATGTGATGAGTCACAGAGGGCATGTCAGGGAGATCTTTCAGTAAATTCCAGGAACATGGGATCCCCTTTGCACAAAAATCCCCAAACAGACAAAGAGGAGCTCAGGAGTGTTTTGCAAATCAACACATGAATGGCTCTTGGGGAAAATGGCCTGTCCAGAGAGGACAGAATCACCATCTCAGCTCAGGTGCCGCTTTACGCCAGTGGCCACTGCACAGGTGATTATCATCTCATTAGACTGGGAGCGTCCTGGGAGGAGTGGGCAGTCTCTCCTGTGAGGCTCCCATCCACCTCCCTCCTGTCACCAGACAAGCCCAGAGGAGGCTGTAACACACTATCATCTTCTTATCCTCCCCATTTGGCCACACACATCCCAGCTTGGGACCTTCAGGAGCAGAGGGAGGGTGAAAGTGACACAAGGGCAGAAACAAGCCTGAGCATGGTGGGTAGAATAATTTATGAGGTCCCCAAGGCACATGTCTGAGCCTCTTTTCTTAGGTCAGGCCATCCTAGGACAAAGATGGGCAGGAGAAGGGGAGCCCCAAGGGGTAGGAGGATAACATGTTTCCCTTCTTCTCAACAGCGCTTTGTACACCGTCACCATCACAGGAAGCTACACAGGCCCCAGACCCACAGCCACCACTGCACAGCTGTACAGCAGCCCGGAGCAACAGGCCTGGGAAAAGGGGCAGCTAAGGCAAAGGGGAGGAAACACACTCTCTCTGCTTCCTCCTCTGCTGCACTGGAAGTTCAAACCTCATCAGAAATATTATACAGGACAGCAGTCCACAAGAAAATGACCCTCATCCAGCTTGCTTTTCTTTTTAGTGATCAATGTAATTTGAAAGACATAACTTCCACCCCCTTTATTTCTGAAGGGGGTGCAAACAGATGATCTATTTGGACTAAAATTAAACTCCCTCTGTGTGTAACTTCTTCATGGCATTTATACATTGAATCTGACTCATACTTTTGATGTGGAAAAGTTTTATTACCATAACTACTAATCCCAATCCACTTTCATTGGGATTCATGGCTCTTGTCCAAAAGACATTTTGGCTATTCCTATGTTACCTTAAATCCTGGCCGAGATTGATGTTTCATTACAAGCACATTCACAGATTCCATGAGAAACTCCTGGCGTCTTTGGGTTATGATTATAAAGTGAAATTGGAAGTGAGAAGCACAAGCAAAGAGCCCCAGACTGGGGGCCTGGAGACCCAGGATCCTATCACACCACTGTCTGTGTGGCCCAGTCACTTGCTCGTTCAGGGCCTCAGGGTCCTCGTCTGTAGGATGAGATTGCTGGCCTAGCACAGTCCTCAGCTGTCTTCCAGCTCCGACTTCCTGTGATTGTAAAAGATGTTTAAAAATATCTACAGGGAGAGGAATCTCACAATATTATTTAGTCATAAGAAGACAGAACTAATGATATCTAATATCTCTGGCTTCTGAAAGTTTACGATTCTATTATATAAAATGGCTTTTAAATGTGCAAAGATTAATAAAAACAATAAAATAAACAAAACAGAGTCTTTTTAAATGTCTATTTTAAAAGAACAGAAGGTAAAGAGCCTAAAATAAAATCTTTAGCCATTCTGTGTACACACACGATCAAAGTTATGCAACATCTGGGGTGGCAAAGACTTGTAGTGACTGGGAATCTTTCCTGATCAAAATAAGACATGACAATTGTGGGGGTATTATACCACAGTCCTAACTCCATGTCACTGTTCTATCTTTTGTTATTGGGCACAGGGGGAACCCAGAACCCCACCATGCGGATGATGTTATGTGAAAAAGATTAATTCTCTCTTGACAAGGGCACTGCTCTGTCTCAAGCTCACTTGCAGACCCTGGGCAGCAGAGCAGCATCTCAAGATACTTAAGTGCTTGGGTAGGGCGATCAGGACTTCAGCAGGTACCCAGTTTGGGCATGTTACTGTGTAAAACCTGCCATCCACATTGGAGTCATCCTAGATAACAGGACATGGATTAGCTCAAGTCAAAATGGAGGTACAAAGTGGAGTATGATACACAAATAGGTAGGTGAGATTCATCACAAGACACTCAGCTAACATGGCAGGGAACAGGGATGGTAAGAGTTGAGGTCAGGTGATCAAGCACTGGTAAGGTTTTTGTCAGGCCCCAAGTTTAAGTAGAAACTGGCAGAAGTAAACTAAGCTCCTAAAGGACTGGGAATAGATCTTGAATGCTGGTATACAGAAGGTGCTCAACTGTACTTGTTGGACCAAATGGAAACTCACAAAGAAGCCATTGCTCCAATGTGGTTTGTTAGCTGAGTAATGTTTCCCATTCATGGCAGGTCAGACTTCCAGGTCAGCCCCAGGAGAGGGGAGCAGGGGTGGAAGGAAACTCTCTAAACTTAAAGGTGCCTAGACCAGGTCCACGTCTCCTAGGAGGCAGGATTCCACCGCATCCACCACCCTGGGTCTCACTCATGGAAAGGAGCTGCATTCTCCGGATGAATTAGAGCTTTGCCAGAGATTTGATATCCTCCATAGTTTAAGTTTGATGTGGCCCTTGGAAAAGGGGTATTCATTCATCTGAGGAAACCCCACCTTAGCAGCATCACAGACCCAGTTGAATCTTAGAAAATCTGAAAGGATTTCAGATTGCTAGAAGTAGTTGGCCATACACAAAAGGCCCTCCACAGAGTAATTAAAATAAGCAAGAAATTACAGCCTCTGAGTATCTAATTCCTGAGTGTTCAGATCATGCAGGTGAGATGAACTCCAGGAAATGGGCACAAGCTAAGCCTGTTTTCAGAAAAAGCTTTCCCTTATTGTGAGAATTGGCATTAGACAAAGTAACAATCATTTTCAGCTGAATCCTGTGGAAATCAAATTTAAAGTAGGCATTGAATTCCTTTAAATTCCATTTCATATGGTATATCTATCTTGTAACAGAGAGACAGTTTGTTAACTGTTTAGTTTAACTGTCTATGTGCTCATACTAAGATTCTATTAAAGTAATTTTACTTAAAAAAAAATATCTAAATACAGTCTGTGAGTCAATGGATCTGGAAAATTTCTGGACATCTGATCCCGCCCTGGCCTTTCTTAGTCAACCCTGCCTGTGCCAAGAGACTAGCCACTTATTTAGTACAATCAAACTCAAGGTAGTACCAATTACCTCCAAATTTTAATTCATGGAGACAGACCTGAACATATACAGTCACTTGACTTATGATGAAGGTGACACTACAATGCTGTGGGGAAAGGATAGTCTTTTCAACAAATGTCTCTAAGTCTAGTGATGGCAAAACAGAAAGAAAAAGAATCTCTCCCTCACCATACACGAAAGCACTTCTAAATGGAGTACTGATTTAGTACCCTAAAGAAAACTTACGGTAGACAAAGATTTCTTAAGACACAAAAAGTACTAAATATAAAAGAAAAAATGATAAATTGGCTACATTAACAACATATGTTCATCAATATACACCATAAAGAGTCTAAAGAGGCAAGCCGTAGACTGGAAGAAGATATTCATAATACATATATTCCACAAAGGACTCATATCCAGAATACATAAAGGACTCCTACAACTCAATAAGAAAAAGGCAAATAATTCAATAGCAAAGATGAGGCAAAAGACTTGAAGATTCACATTACAGAAGAGGATATCCAAATGGCTAGTAAACACATGAAAAGGTTCTTGACTTCATTAGTCATCAAGGAAATGCAAAAATACATAAATAAATAAAACTTACAATTTGACACTACCATATACCTAGGAGAAGAGCTAAAATTAAAAAGACAATCAACACCAAGTATTGACAAAGGTGTGGAGCAACAGGAAGTCTCCTACCCACTGGTGGAGGTATAAATCATTACAACCACTTTGGAAAACTATTTGGCAGTATTTACTAAAGCTAAACATACTCTATAGCTTGGTAATTCCTCTTACGTATTAAATTCCACAAAACTGGGTACATGTATTCATCAATAGATATACACAAGAGTGTTCATAGCAGCTTTATTCATAACAGCCCCAAGCTGGAAACAACCCAAATATTTTGTACAATAAAATGGATAAATAAATTGTGGTGTATTTGTACAATAGAATATTACATAGCAATGAAAATAACATACTGCTTGCTACACACAACATGGATTAATCTCACATACATAACACTGAATAAAAGGGGACAGACACAAAATAGTATATATTTTAGGATTCTATTTACATAAAGTTTCAAAACAAACCAAACTAATCAATGTGCTGGAATTCACCATAGAAATTACCCTTGGGAGGAGGAGCTAGTGAATGGAAGGGGACCCTGGGGGGGCCAGTGTTCTGGGGTGCTGGTAATGTTCTGTGTCTTGATCTGTGTGGTTACTCAGGTGTGTTCACTGGGTAAAAATTCATTGAGCTGTGCACTTAGTATTTGTGTACGTATATTATACTTCAGTAAAAAGCTTATAATAAGAAAATATGAATACAAAGTAAATGTAAGGAATAAAATCTATATAGGGAGGTAAAAAACTCCATGAAAACCGCCTTGCAAATCCAAATCTATTAAATGAGAGTAAAAATGATAGGTTCTAATTGCTCAGATTATTCTGTTCTAAAATGAAAATTTGCTTTTTTATTTAGGATATATGCCCCACTTTCAAAAAGAATTTGAAGCCACGGTTTTATTTATTAAACAACTACACATTACGAGATTTTTAGTTTTCATTGGAAGCTTTTAGGACATCAAAATTGTTCAATTTTGCTTGGTTTACTTTTACTTTTTTCCCATGTTAATATATGGGTGTTTTTTAAATACAATTTTTCTTGGCTAACACCCTGTAATGAAGATTAACAACCCTAATATTTACATAACCAGCAAGCAAATTAAGCTGAACAGAACACAGTCCACCCAATCAGGATCTTTGGAAGGCTTCAGCCAGTGGCTGTAGTTCAGGTCTAATCATCTGGCACTCATTGGAAAGGGAAGATTGGGAGCAATTATCTCAATAATCCAAGCCAAGAAACACAGCCATGCTATTCAGGAAGAAGAGGGGACCACAGAGACCAAGTCTACCTCTAGTAAAACGGAGTCTGGCTGGCCAAAGAGCTGATGTTTCCCTACCCTGATGTGTGCATTAGCTTTCAACCCTTCTGGAGAAAAGCTTTTCCAGGGGACGGATCATTCTCTTACATTTGTATAATGCCTTATGGTTTACAAAGTTTCCTAGACACTAATATCCGAGTCTCATACTAACCCTAAAAAGGCAAAAGAGAAGGTTATTATTATCCCCTTTTTGTTGGTGAAAGAACTAAGGCTCAGACAGCTAAGAGATTCTTAAATGCCACGTGACTGGTAAGTTCACCGCAAGGACAGAGCATATTTGGCACAGTGCTCTGTCCCCTGTACCATGAAGTCTCCTGGCTTCTTTCCAAGGGGCTTATGAGAATAAGAACACAATCCCAAGACTTGAAAAAAATTGGGTTAGGATTATTAGACATTGGGCAGCAGGCAGGCTGGAAACTGTGCCATAGTCTAAGGACAATGTTCACCTTCAGTATTATGTATCATGGAGGCACTGGGGGGAGAGGGATAGGAAAAAGAAGTGAGAACAATTAGCTGTTGAGTGTAGCAAGGTTTCAATGCCTCAGTCTGACTCTATTACAAAAGGTTACCAGCAATGGTAGAGACATCTATCATCTGGGCAGGCTTTCCTATAGACAGACAACTGACACCTATGGGTTTGAGACATACAAGATATAGTTCTGAAGTTCATTTGTGAACACAGTAGGTTTGGATTCTGCTAGAGATGGCATGCCACCAAATACTAAACAACATAAAGAGCACTGGGTTTGGAGTCCAACAGACCTGGCTTTCTCTCCCAGCTCTATTTTGCACTTGATGTGTGCCCTAGAACAAGTTACTTATCTGCTCTGAGCTTCAGTTTCTTTGGTCATAAAATAGCAATGATAATATCTACCCATCAGAATCATTGTGAAATAATATATATATATATGTATATAAAGTTCTTAGCATATAGTAAGCAATAAATAAGTTTTAGTTCCTTTCTCTACTCTTAAACTCAAAAAAAAAGTGAGATATTTTTGTGAGCTTTTAAAACATATGACATGAATAGTTTGTGTCTTCCTTGCCAGACAGAATGAAATAAAAACATAAATCATTTAAATTCATACCTTACAGGATAATCATATATGAATATATAATAACCTTCTCAGATGGCCTAATTTAAGAACCTTGACCTATTTTTTTTTTCCCCTTTTGTACCTGGAAGTAATCTGATCAACTCAGTGCATGCTTCATTTCCTGGAAAAGAAATTTCAATAATCTTCTCCTTAATTTCAATAACTAATTAACATGACAAAAACTTGTCACCTATAGTCAGAATCCAGCTCCCATAATTTTCTCTTGGACTGATGTTGCCAAATGCTGCCTGAAGAAAGATGAGTGTCTGATTTCCGAGTTAACTCTAGATGTTCCCCTGGGCAAATTCTACAGGTTACACAGAGAAGCTAAGAGAAGAAGCTTTATATCTACCTGCCTATGACCTTCCTTTTAAAAAGCAAATACAGTCTTTTCAAAATCTACAGGCATACTTTCATAAGAATATTTTGCTATTACCTCAAACTCCATGAATACCCCCACCAATAAACTGATTTCCCTTCCCAATTGTCCTGTTTCCATCCACAATTGCACGTTCTTAAAATCTCAGGAACAAGAAACTGGAAAAAGCCATCTGGCTGCAATTCCAGCACTTTGGGAGGCTGAAGTGGGAGGATCACTTGAGGCCAGGAGTTCAAGATCAGTGTGGGCAACACAGTGAGACCTCTGTCTCTACAAAAAAATTTTGAAATATTAGCCAGGTGTGGTGGTGCATACCTCTAGTCCTAGTTACTCAGGAGCCAGAGGTGGGAGGATAGCTTGAACCTAGGACTTTGAGGTTATAGTGAACTATGATTACACCACTGCACTCTAGCCTGGTAACAAAGCAAGACCCTGTCTCTCTATATATTTTTTTAAAAAAGCCATCTGGCCTAGTATCAAAAAAAAAATGCAGGAATCATTTCCACTGCATCCCTGATGGTCTGCTACTGACTAAACACTTCCAGTGTAGGGGAGCCAGCCACTCCCTGCTGCACTATTCCTGTTGTTGGTCAAATCCTTCTATATATCCAGCTGGAATGTTTCCTCTTCTGTCCTTCCCCCACACACTAATCCTAGCTCTGCCCTCCAGAGTAATTGGGGAAAGAGAAATCTCACCCTTCCTCCTCATTGGAGGCCCTGCCATATGGAAGGCAGCCATTATGTTTGTACACACATTTTATGCTCTGAATCAAACACTCAATCCAAAAAAACATTTGTTGAGGACCAACTATGTGCCTCACACTGTTTTGAGTGCTAAGACAGGAGATCTAAATAACACATGGCATCTACATACAAGAACTTCACACTAGTCCCTCAGAACTTCCAGATCAACCCTCTCCCTCCTCCGGATACACAATGGCTTAGTGATGCTTGTTTAAAATGTGGCACGCAGAATATGGGAACAAAAACATACGTGTTAGTCTGTGGATTATACCAATGTGGATTTCCTAGTTCTGATATTATACTATAGCTGTACAAGATGTTAACAGTGGGGGATGCTGGGTGAGGGGCACACAGGATCTCCCTTTATGTTTCTTTGCAATTTCCTATGAATGTATAATTATTTCAAAATCAAAAGTTTTAAAAAATGGATGGATGAGATGCTACTAACAAAAGCTGCTGACAGGACACTTCAAAGTCTAATAAAATTGTCTGGAAAAAAGCACAGAGGATAAGAGAGAGCAGAAACTGTCAGATGAAGGTCCACATTCTACCCCTCCCTAGGAGGTAGAGCATCTTTCTATAAGCACAATCCAGAGCTCAGTGATCTGAATCTGTAAGGCCTTTTCACTCCTATGAGGGCAGAGCCTATTGCCTGTGCTCCCTGTTACCTGGAAGGGCTGCATGGGTGGGGAGTTATAAACTATCAGGTTCTAGAGTGCAACACACCTGGCTTTAAAATGAAAGCCTACCATTCACTAGGTGTGATAGCCTGGGCACATTATTTTCCCTCTTTAAGCCTCTGCAAAATGGGCATTGTGACAAGCACTATTATCACACAGTGTTATGAGAGAAGTTAATGAAATAACTCATACACAACATATGGTATAGCTCCAGCACTCACCAAACACTCAGAAAATGTTCATGGTCTTAGAGCCTCACACATGAGTAAGGTCTAGGTCTCCAGGACATACTCTTACCCCTTTTCCAATATCAGGTAGAACATCTGCCCTTTTCCCACCTTCTGGTACTTCTGCAGCTTGCCGGGACATTGCAGATTTCCAGCTACTCCAGTCCAGCGCTTCTCAAACCATGGGCAGTGAAGGATCAGTTTGATTTTTTTTTTCCCTTTTTTACTCCAATCTGTCATAGACCAGTACTTTAGTAAAATACAATAAAAATGAATTACTAGAGAAGTATGATTTTAAAAACAAAATATAAGTCCTAATTTTAGATTTTTAGATTCAACAGACAGAAAGTTACTCTGGCAAATTGCTATAAAGTTGCTAAATGCTTCCTGTCAATGTCTATGTTCCTCATTACTAAATGGCCACAAATAGCTGGCAGAGCAGTTCCATGGACCACACTTTAGGGACCACTGCCCTACTACCTCCCTTCTCCAACCTCCTGACTACCTTACAGTCAGTAAAACACAACTGAGCACTTCAGGTTTTTATTTTGTGGATATTGATTTTAATTGCCCAGCTCGATTGTGTGCTGAGTGCCAGGGTCATGTCCACTGTGCCTAGCCCAGGCCAGATACCTCATGGGGGCTCTATTCCTTCCTCTAAATGTTTAAACAGGTATATTGTTTACTTTTACCTTTCCATGATTTAGACAACTTGATAGAGCATTCGTGAAAACCTGCCTGATGAGAACATTTTGTCCCTTTAGCATCCCTCCCTGTTCGCCTGCATTCCATCTATTTCTGTGTGTGACTTTTTTACCGCCTGCTTCATCTCCATTTAACTGAAATGCACCAGATATAGTCACTGTTTCTCTTCCACTGAGGGAGAAGACAGGACAAATTGCAGAAAATCCCATTCATCAGAAAAGCTGGCTTCTGGCTCACTAGATAAACATTCAAGGAAATGGAGTGGTTATATTAATTTATTTCCCGGGGATACTGTTAGCCTCATCTCTGTGTCTCTCAAATGCTGGGCACATGATAGTTGCTCAGTAAACGTTTCTGTGATGTGGGCATAGAGCTGCTATGCTGCAGTGATTACACGTCACACCTGTGGTCATGTCACTCAGAAGGTAAGGGCAGCAAGTGACAGTGCCATAGGAAGGAGCTTCAGGGTCATTTAGACCAGTGGCTCTCTACCCTGGCTGAACAGTGGAATCACCTGGGTAACTTTAGAAAAATACTTGTGCCTACATCTCAGACCCAGAGACCTTTTTTATGTAATTGGTTGGGGGTGAAGCCTGGGCATCAATATTTTTCAGGTTCCATAGGCAATTCCAATGTGTGGCTAGGATGAAAAACTGCTCATTTAGAGCACCCTCCCATTCATACTGGTACTTAGCAGAGTTCCTTAAATGTTTGTTGAATAGGGGAATGAATGAATCAGTGGATCAATCAATGGATGAGAATGAGTCTGAGGTAAATGTGAAGATGACCTTGACTCCTGTATCCTCAGACCCTCACCTCCATCTGCTCTGCATCTTCTCCCAAGGTCCAGCCTTAAGCCCTACCAAGGAAGCATCTTCTCCCATCCTCTTGCTGATAAGAGGAGGGCTTGCTGCTCCCCTGAAACACTGGGCCCTCAGAAAGCACTAACTTAGCTCACCCTCACCTTTTTCAAGCAGGAAACTCCTGAGCTTTCTTGAATACACATCCAGAGGGCCCCACAAATACCACTGGCCTCAACTCATACAGGATAGGAACACGTTATGTCATCTATTTCGTGTTTATTTAACGGCTGCTCTTCGATTGTTTTTTAGCAGTCCATGAGTCCCGGATGCTATATCAGATTACAGGCTTCCAGAAGACAGAGGCCCAAGAACACTGCATACAAAGTGACTGGTTTTTCAAAAAGTCTAGTAAATGGATGCTGCTATGGTGCTGCTGAAGAAGGACAAGAGGGCAGGAAGGGTGAGGGGTGGTGAGCAGGCCCAGAAAGGGAGATGAGATGCTGGCTGCCCACTGTGGACAGGCACAGGTGATACATAGAATAAGGCAGTGCTCACTGCCACATCCCAAGGTAAAGGGAACAGATTAGCTGCGCTCAGAGTTCTCTGCTGGGAATGTGTGCCTGGGGCTGCCCCAGCTTCTGGCCTCTGGCTGCTCCCTTAGCAGCAGCTTCTGCAGCTGCTGCTATTTTTAGCTGAACAGAGGCCCCTCCCCAGCCTCCTCTCCAACCTCTAGTTCCATGACTCCAGAGGAGCAGGTGGACTTGTCGTTCTCCCTCTGGACCCTGGACCTCCCACTCCTCAAGGGTCACACTGAGTCAATTCAGGGTGCTCTGTGGGGATGTCTAGAAGGAGATGAACTCAGGGTAGCTGGAAGGAGATGAACTCCGAGTCAGTTGTGAAATCCAACGCTTATTCTTTAAGCCAAGAAAAGGAAAAAAAAAAAAAAAGGACATACATCAAATACAGGGAGAGCACTCCTGCTGGCCCCAAAACAGACACTCTTTGGGTCTCCCCTTCCTGCCTATCTAATAGCTTCTAATTGTTTAGATTATTCCGTCCTAGAATGAAAATTTGCATTTTTATTTATTTAGGATATATGCCTCACTTTCTAAAAGAAGTTGAGGCCACAGGCTTATTTTTGAACAAATACACATTAGAGGCTTTTAGTCTTCACTGGAAGCTTTTAGGACATCAAAATAGTTAAATTTTGCTTGGTTTACCCTTATTTTGTTTTCCCTGCCTACATATAGATGGCATCCCATCACTAGCATTAACAGGCATTTTCTGGTGTGTTTTTATCTCTCCATTTAAAGGGGAAAAGGAAACTCACACTATTTGGGCACCTTTGTTTCCTGGCACTCTATTAGGCTTTATTTGTAGTTTTCCTTATACGATTCTTATAACCCATAAGCCAAGTTAAGGGGCTGACTGAGGGTCACACAGCTTACAAGTAGCACAAAGCTGGGATTCAAACCAGGGACTTTGTGATTTCAGAGTTCAAAGAGGTTCATCTTCCCCTGAAAGCAAGTTTCATACACCTATCATCAAAAAGAGTAATCTGCCTGATGATTAGAGATGTTAGGCATTTTTTCATATGTTTCTTGGCCATTAGTCTATCTTCTTTTGAAAAGTTTCTGTTAAAAATGTCCTTTGCCCACTTTTTAACAGGGTTGTTTGATTTTTTCTTGCTGATTTTCCTGAGTTCTATATAGATTCTAGTTATCAGCTCTTTATCAGATGTATAGCATGCAGTGTGCACTATCTGCGGGATAGGCATGCCTTATAGCTCTGACTTGGGTGGTGCAAAGGCAATTTATGTAACCAAAGCATTTGGATCCCCATAATATTTTGAAATAGAAAATTTTTTCAATTAAAAAATGTTTTTAATTAAAAAAATAAAGGAATATTGGAAAAAAAATGAGTAATCTGCTCCCAGCCCTTTAGACTATGAGTTTTCCAAGGCAGGAATCATGAAGCCCCATTAGACTGTTACCTCCCCCTGGACTCAATAAACCATATGGGTTTCCTGAACCACCAGCTTCCAGAGAAGAAAGAAAGAAACATATTTACCATCCACGTAACAGTGAGATATGAAGAAATATGTGCCTTTTCTTGCTACCTCAGCTTCCTTGGCGGCTGAGGAAAGGGAGGAGGTAGGCATCCAGACAAGAGAGGTGAATTATGGACCTTCCCAGAGTCCATAATAACATTTCCTATTCCCAGAAGTACCTCTTAACTGTAGGAATTCTGAGAAAATGATTCATTCATTCATCATCCAATAGATGTTCATTGAACACCTACTATGTCCCTAGTACTAAGAACTGTACTAGATGCTAGGGCCAGAAAAGTGAACAAAGCAGTCAGTTTCTGTCCTCAGAATGCTAGCAGATATAGGGGAACAATGCTGGGGTTCAGAGACATTTGTAGGGTAACGGCATCTCCTGACACACTACCTTAAATTTAGGGCTGAGGCACTTTTGCGGGAGAAGGAAGAAAAGGAGGAGTTAAGGAAACCAAACTCGTTGCTATGCAACCACAATGATTTATTCTTAGCCAGAGCAGGGAGAGTGCATGGTGCAGGGAGTGGGTGGGGGTGGAGATGAGAAGGGGGGAGGCCAGAGAAGCACAGAGTGGGAGGCAAAGTGGTATGCAGTGAGGCTACACACACAGGCCTCTCCCCACAGAGCCGCTCACAAATGGAGCTCCAAAGAACCATGCTCTCCAGAGGAAGTCAGAATATTGTAGGAACAGCCCCCAGAACCACTGAAAAACCCTCTTTCTTGGGCCTGAAATTAACCTTCAGGTATGTAACCAGACCTGCACTGAATACCAAAAAGGGACAAAGAACAGCATAAAGGGTGATATAACACAGCCTTTATGCTCCCACCAGGGGAGCAGGACTCACATGCATAGTTGACCAACAAGTATTTATTAAGCACCTCCTCCAAGTTAATTCAGCACTGCGCAGGATGCTGTGGGGGCAGAGATAGCCCCCCTCCCAAAGGAGCCTATGAGTTGGCTGGGTATGAAGAGGACTGCACGGTGCTGCACTGCCTGGAACCCAGGACTGAGAGCCAGACCTGGCTCAGCCACTCACCCATATCTCCACTCAGGCACCTGCTCTCGGAATTGAGAGACTGAAACCAAACAATTCTTCCAGTTCTGACATGCTCTGTGCCTTTGGCATCATAAATGCTACAGGATCTCAGTGGCAGCAGAGTTGAGTATCAAGTGGAGTACACGGAAATGCTGCACAGAAGAGGAGGATTGGAGAATGGACTGGGGAAGGAGACGAATGTTCATTGAGGGCTTATTAGGGACCTCTGCCTAAGGATAAAGAATAGTTTCCCTGTTTTCAAACAGCCAAGCCTCAGGGAGGTTGTGTAATTCAATCAAAGCCACACAGCAGAGCTGCAATTCAAACCCAGATCTGCCTGGCCCCAAAACCTGTGCACACTGGCCCACACCGCTTCCTTAAGATGGTCAGATTTAAGTAGGAAAAGAGGCTACGAGGAGGACAGGAGGAAGGAGATACTGACAGCCTGAGAAACAGCCAGGATTAATGAGGGAAGATTCCTGAGGACAGGCTGTGACTGAAAAGAGGGTGTGGGGAGCAGAAAGAATGAGAACTAGGCAGTCACTAACCAACACCTTTCATTGCACTAAGTGCTGTGGAAAAGACAATTTGCAACCAAGGAGACAAAATGTGAAAATTAACAATTAGTGAAATGCTACAAAAAGTGTCAAAAAAGCTGTACAAAAATAAATCATAGTATGGTTTAAATGGGAGAATGGTTGCTTCCAATTGTGGTGGCCACGGGGAGGAAGGGGATGATCTGGGCCTTAAAGGATTCTGGGGGAGGACAGGGGAAGAGAAGGAAAGAGAGGCAAGGACATCTGGGAAAGAAAAAATCGCACCAGCAAGAGAAAAAGCAGGAAATGCTCTTTGTGGAAGACCATTTTGCTTAAAAGAAAGAGTCAGTGGGAAACAGGATAGAAAACTTGGGTTGGGTGAGACTAGAGAGCCTTGGCTTGTCAGAGTGAGGACTCTGGTCTTTAACCAGAGGCCATGAAAAACCACTGACTGTGCTTGAGCGAGGAATGACATGGTTAAAAGAGGAGTTGAAGAAAAGGAAACCAGCAGCGCTCAGAGAGACAGGGAAGGGTCTGGTGGGTGTGGGATGAAAAGAGCCAATACTAGGGGTGGCACTGGAGAGGTGAGGAATGGCTGGCTCCCTGGGCATTTCAAGGACAGACAGACAAGTCCTGGTGACTGGGGACCTGGAGAAGGGGAATCAAAGTTAACCCAGGCCTCAAACCAACAGCATGATGGTGCCATATGCAGAACCAGAGGGCCCAGCAAAAAATAAAATTTGGGGAGAAAATGGTAATGAGGTTGATTAGTTCCATCTTATACATTCAGGTTCCTCTAGGGTATCTAAATGAAATAATCATTAATCACAAACTCAGAAAAAGGAAACCTGAGGCTGGGGGAGGAGGAGATGATGTCACCCATCACCCAGGGTGAGACTAGCTCTCCCCTGCTCCTTAAGCCCCCAAGGAAGGCAGGACAGCAGCTTTGTGAGTTGGAAACTGCATGTCCTAGTAAGAGAAGTCACAGGGACAACAGAAGAGGAATCCCAGAGCCAACACATTATTATGCCTATCAATAGAGTAGTGAAGCTTTCAAACAAGGTCAAACCTAGAAGAATGGAGCCCACTTCCCTCTCCAAACATCCTGATCCCCAGATGAAAGGAGTCACAGAATATCCTTAGCAGATATCCCTGCCAGCCTGAATTACTATGTGACAATGTGTGAGACCTTTGGGGTATAATATTAAAGTTAAGGGGGCAGGACATCTCCAGAGAGCGTTGCAAGCACAACAGAAAAGCCACCTGTACTTCCTATGGAGAGAAAATAAGAGAGAACAAGGTGCACCAGGAGAGACTGGATATGAGAAACCAGGAAGCACTTTCAGATGATGCAGAAATTCCCCCTTTTTGCCCACCTATGCTTTTCTTTTGCCCCCACATGCTCATGAAACTGTTCTTTCAAAGATGACCATGACCTCCTAACATCCAAACCCCATGGTTCAAGTTCATTCCCCAATCCTCTACTCTAATGCCCTTGGCTTCCTTGAAATCCCTGTAGAGGGACACCCCAGGTACCCTGGTTTCCCTATCATGTCTCAGGCCACTCTCATATTCCTTCTCACCGTGCCCTAAGGTTCTGCCTCCCTTCTCTCTGCACAAACCCTCCTTGGCCCTACCAAGGCAGAGGGACCACTGTCCAGCAGTTCACAGCAAAGCAGGAAGGAGTGATTCAGAAGAGTCTCTACCATTCAGGGCCTAGCACACAGCTGGTGCATACTACATTTCAAGGGGAATAAAGGAGCTAATGCATTAAAATGCTGGCCCAAGAGTGACTCAAGAGGATCACACCACAAGAAGCTACAATAGGCATAGTACTTTGTTCTGTTTCTGAGGAAGCTTCACTTACTTTCAACACACAGGCACCCGTTCATCATGTTTCCTCCAGAGAACAACTTAAAGAGAGTGTCATCAACCTCAGAGGCCCTTTGCCTCCTCATTACTCTGGCCTTTTGTATCCAAGGAGATATGGTTCTCATAAAGGACCATATCACCGTAAGAAAAAAGAAAGGATCTGAGCCTGGTAGATGGAACCTGAGAGGAGAGCTCTTCTCTGCCACAAAGGGACTTTCCCCTGAGCCAGCTTCCCCAGCCTCCTGCTGGGCCTTCCAACATGCTCCCTGACCCCCATTCCTTGCACCAATTGTCTTTGCAATGGACTCTTTCTGCCGTCTCATGTCTGTATTACACGTGCCATGATACACACATATACAGAGTATATCAGACAGCACCATATCTCAACCTTTGGGTTCCATCCCACTAACATCTTTCCTCTTCCCCCCAGCAGAAGTGCCATGGAGATGAATACCATGTGCTCCCCCAACAAGCTGGAAGCTCTCTGAGGACCAAAGCCATGGCTAGGAGTCACTCCCTCTGTACTCACACTTCCCTTCAGCACACAGGGGAACACTCTGCCATACAGGCCCCCCAGTACATGCTGGTGACTGATAGACAAAGAGGACCAAAAGCCCACAGGACCTAACTGAAGGGGAGATAAGAATATACAAGGAAAGGTGGAAGGAGAGGAGATGAGAGAAGGAAAGAACTTGAGCAAATCCTTTGTGGCCTCAGTGGCTTTCTTATACCCTGCCTTGGTCATCCTTTTAATCTTTGGTCCTGCCACTGATCGTTGAGATTTTCCCTTTGATCTGTTCCTCCATCCCCACCCATTGAGCATGAAACATTGATATTTGTCAGATATTCTGAGCACCAGAACCTATGCAAGAAAGTTGCCAAGGCAACAGAACCTCTTTGGTATAAATATTCATGGGTGATACCACCGGTAGAGTAGCAAGCACAGACAGCCTGCCCTTCCCCTCCTTTAACATGGCTGACTTCAAAGTTGGGGGAGTGGAAAAGAGTAGGTCCCTCCAAAGACCAGCTAAGCTGCTGTCTAATGGTGATCCAGCAGGGAGAGAGGATTTTGCAGTTCTGATTAAATGCTCAACTTCCACTGACCCAGAGTGGGGGTGAGGGGCAGAGAGAAAGCCGAAGGAGGGTAGAAATGGCATAAACTGTGGAAAGGGGTACCTGAAGCCATAGCGCCAGGACTTGGCACAGGATGGGACCTGTGAACCTTGAGATACCACCCTTCTGGGGACCACTGGGAGAGTCCAGGGCCTCAGACTCTGGCTAGGGCTGTTCCAACCTCTCTGTTCTCTATACTTCTTCCCAGACCCATAAAAACACAAACTGCACAGAAGATCCTTAGTATCAAGCATCCACATCCCAATGCTGTTCAGGGAAGACAGTCCCCCTCACCCCTGTCCTCAGGAGATGCCATTACTTCCAGATGGCCATCTCAGCCATCCGCCTGCATCCAACCCACACCCAGAACATCACTTTTAGCCCTTTCTCTTCTCTAGACCTTGGTCTTCCCATCTCTAAAAGGGGAGAGGGATTGCCTCCTCTTCTTCCAACCTCCAATATTTCTGGAAAGGGCAAAAATAACACCAACTTTGCCTGTAAGGACTCCTTGGAGAACTCTTGTAAGAAGGGTCAATACAGGCATCTCCCCTGCCAGAAGGCCTGCATCTTCAGGCACATACTTGGAGAGAGCAATCTGAGCTGAGGTAGCACACACTCATCTCCCCTTCCCATCTGCATCCTTACATTCTCCCACACACTCCACTGCACCCACAATGAGCTACTCCCTCACTAGGAGCCCCACCCTATACCTTTGCTCACTCCAGGACCACAGCACATTTCACACTCACTCATCCTGCAGGACCAGCCTCCGCCCAGCCACACAACCAGCAGGACTCTTCTCTCTGCTTTCATAGACCTGCCATCTGCACCCATCATTTAACACTTACCTCACTCTGTATTTTATCATTAATTAATTTTTTGGTGGCCCCACAGCATCTAGAACAGTGCTGTGCACATAGTGGGCACTTAGGCGAATATTTGCTTTAGGGTTTGGGTTTTTCCGTTCATTGGTCAGCAATACCAGATGATTCAACTCCAGGTGTCCAAGCATGTCCCTCTAGAATGAGAAACTAACTTCCCCACGTCCTCTACTGTATTTGTCAGCAAGCCTTCTTCCTCCTCTCCCAAACACACCATTCCTGCTGTGGCCTGAAACATTCTTTCCGGTTGCCCAAACTCCCACAGCTGCTCTGCCCCACCAACCCTTTCCCCTACTCACCCAGGATGGCTCAGGACCTCGTTCGCCACCTCTGACGTCACTAAGCCATGTTTCTATCACTAACATCTCCTCGATTTCCTGCAGTGCACAAACAAGGTGTAACTTTAAAGAGCAGTGTCACCAGCTTTGTAACAAACACTCTGGGACATGCACGTCTGTGACCATCTTTTCCCAGGTCACACCCACCACCAGGAATCTGTGTCCTGGCTTAGGACTCCAGAATCTCCTGGCTGCCTTGAACCTCTACCTAGAATTTCTGGGCCTCTAAGAGCCACTAGGTTTCCTGGCAGGAAACTGGTTATTGTCCCTCCCTGTGAGGAGACGCTAAACACCAATAAACTCTCGTCTCCTCCCAGAGGTTAAGTAGACACCAGGCCCACTCCACTGTACCTCTCAGGCTCCCTAAGAGCTGGCCTAGTGCCATGGTAAGAGAGTGGGTTTTGCTACCTGGTAGGCCAGCATTCAAATCCTGATTCTACTCTTACTGGGCAACCTTGGCAATTTGGTGGAATTTGGTCAGCATTTACTACTCTTGCTCTAAGGGATCAGGGGTTCTCGTAGTGAAGCCCCCAGACCAGCAGCACCAGCATCACCCAAGAACTTGTGAGAAGTGCAAATTCTGAGGCCCACCCCAGACCTGCTGAGTCAGAAACTCTGAGGGTAGGGCCAACAACCTGTGTTTTAACAAACGCTCCAAACGATTCTGATGCATGCTCAAGTTTGAGGACTACTGATTTAGGCCCTGGGGATACACAAAAATGAAAAACCCACAATCTAAACCAGCAGTTCTTAGCCCTGGCTACACATTAAAATCATCTGGAGAGCTTTTAAAATAATACCAGTCTGGGCCCCATCCCAGACAAATTCCATTAGAACCTCTAGGAGTGGCAAAGTCATCGTAATGCCACATGCTGAGTGCAAAGACTGAACAAGGTGTGCAGGCACCTGAGACGGGGCACTGCAGTGAGATCAGAGCAAGTGGCTTCACCATCTGTGCCTCTGTTTTCTCATCTGTAAAATGGGGAGTGTAACATCCCCCTTGCAGGACTGTTGAGAATTACATGAGATGATATATGGAAATCCCTGGTATACAGTAGATGCTCAGTCTGTGTCAGTTACCTCCCTTCCCCAGACTGGGCCCCTTGTTGACTCTGAGCTAAGCAGCTGGGCTAATGTGTTTAGAATGCCCCCTATACCATTCAGTCATCAAGGACCCCTCCCCACCAAGGAAAAACTTCATGGCTTGGAGCAAGAGTTCTCTTCAGCAGCTGTCTCAACAATCCCAGTGTCCTGAGTCGCTGCCCTGAAAAATAACCTAGATCCTTGGGAATCAGGATCTTCCCAGAGGGAAGCTCACAGTGCAGACTCCAGCCCTCTAACACATCCCCAACACTTTCAAAGAACACATCTTTAAAGCAACTTGATAAAGGCCCCTTGAGTTACACTAGGAACACATTGTCCTATCCCTGCCCCCTCTCAAACTCTTTTTGCCTGTGGTTCCACAAGTCTACTGGCTCAGGGTGAGATCTCTGGCAGCAACCCCCTCCCCAGCCTCCAAAGCAGAATCTTTCATTATTCAGTCTCCATCCCCAGCAACATGTGAACTATAGGGACTTGGCAATAGCCCCAAATTTATCTACCCCCTCCCTCCCCATAGGCACAGGAATAGATCTGCAATCACAGGCAGTGCCCTGGGTATGCCCCCACAATGCCACAGATCCATGGGCAGCCCCTGTGGCCTCCTGAATTGAACACAGAAATGGGGGTTGTCCTTGGTAGCTGCCCACATGCTTATAGAGGTAGCTGCCTCTATGCTTATCCTAGCAGATGCTAAACATTTTTGGTTTCCTCTTGAGAACAGCCATCACTGTCATTTTAAAATAAAAAACAAGCAAATTATGTTATTACTTTATAGGCAAACCTTGTGTTTTAGAGGAAGAGATTTGTTTTTTAAACTAAAACACTATCCCTCAAGCTTGCCCAGATTTGGTTCCCTCTTCCCCAGATTACCCCAAATGAAGCTGGGCTATTTTCAAAAACCAAATTAGCGCTCAAAGAGAAAGTTTTGAAGTTTTGTCACCATTAAAGATAATTTTTAAAAATTAAAAATTAAAAAAAAACCCAAAACCAAAACCCTACACCATCAGACTGAACCACAGTTCCCAGAACACAGATCCCACACAGTCAGAACAGAGGCAGCACCCAGGCATTAGTTCTCCTCGGGGGCCTGCTTTGAAGGGGGTGCCCCCTCATTGGGAGTGGTCAGTGAAGCAGTCATGCCATCATCTATTAGGTGTCTCAGAAATCAAAGCCCCACACCAAATAAGGGGGTGGGAGAGGGGACAGAGAGGAAGGCAGAAGCAGGAACCAGGACAACCCTCCAAAGAGGCAGGGGCTGCCAGGGGAGAAACAGTATCTTCAGAGGCCAAGGCCTGGCCTAGTCCCCCACCTCTGATCCACAGAATTCTCACAGAAGCACTCAGAAAGTGAGACAGGAGCAAAAATCCCTGCCAAAACAGTCGTGGAGAAGCAGGAAAAATAAAGGTGCCACAAAGCTTTTCCCCAATTCTCTGAGCCACAAGGACCTGCTTCCTTCTCAGACACCACAAAGTCACCCTCTCCTGGCCTCATCACCCCTTCCCTTCTTTCCCCAAGTACCACTATGTGCAAAATCAGACCTCTGCCCAGGCTGGCCAGAGGAGAATACAATATTTCCTCCTGGGCCATGCATTTTCATTCAGCCTTAAAAATTTCAGGCCAGGCAAGAAGCCCAGGAGAGAGAGAGAGAGAGAGAAAGTGTGTGTGTGTGTGTGTGTGTGTGTGTGTATGATGCAGCACTGCAGTACTCACCTCCCAGTGCTGGAGGCTCTCTCTCACAGGTTTTTGCCCCTCACAGTGTTCTCACTGGCTTGGGTGCCAGACCCTGGGCTCTGGAAGTGGTGATCGAGCTGCCCTCACAGCCCACAGGAAAGCGTGGCCAAAACCTGAGCATTACCAAGGTACAGCTTTGCTCCTCAAGGTATGTCAGGTTGGGGCTCCAATGGAGTAAGGGGAGGCTGGAGGGACAGGGAAGGGGTGTGTAATTCAGGCAGTGCTCAGTCATCTGCACTAATGGTGGAAAGAGATACTGGGTCATCACAATGATGGATGATCGATAATTCAGAATAATGGATATTATTGTTAGGAGACAACATCATTTTTGACAGCAGAGTTGTCTTCTTGAAGATGTATTTGTTAAAAAATGAATTCACATTTCCTGAACACAAAAACTAAGAGCGGTAGGAAACAGCCACATGAAAAGAAGGAGACAGTTCAAGATTTTAAATTAACCATATAAAACACACATAGAAAGAACTGAGAGAATTGGCTGTGTGGGGAAGACGCATACGAAGTTAAAACTGAGAGGGACCTAAGACATCATCTAGTCCCCCATTTTACAGATTGGAAACTAAGGCCCAGGGAAGCAAAGGGATTGCTTCATGTCACATGGTCATTTAGCAGAAGAGCCAGAACTAGACCCGGATTGTCTAAACAGAGCACTGTTCACTTGGCCACATTAATCCAAGGGCTTCACCTTGAACCATAATCCTGAACACATGATGCTGACCAGTGTATCACCTGGACCTTGCAGGCCTCCTCACAATGGCTGCTTCTGTAATCACCATATTTCCCTACACACAAGTCACCTCATGACTTCCTGCACCCTGATGTCATAGCTGCCACTGACAGCTCTAGGCTGAGTAACAAAATGATTCACAAATCATTGCCCAATTATTTGAAATCACAGCATGGTCTTTGACAGGAGCACCTTATATGATTCAAATGAGTAACTGCTATCAATTTCATCAAGTTCAAGTACAAAATTAAATCTTGGTATTTTGATTTTTTCCAAAACTCTTTGGTATCTTGTACCTAACTTTATGTCCACCGACCCCTGTGACTCAATGGCAGAGAAGGGATTGAGATATCAATATTATTCATATGCTTCCCCGAAAAACTTACCTGTAAGTAAACAGCTGGCGATTAGGGCTGGGAGACTACAGCAGAGGCCTCCTGAGTCCCAGACCCAAGCTCTTTCCAGAGCAAGTTGGAAGCAGGAGTAAGAAGCTAAATTTCACATGAAGCTTCAGGGGCAAGAACTGTAAGGATCTTCTTGTCTGTTAACCTTCAGACAAATAGAAGACACAGGGACTATGGCAAATTGCCCCGCATCACACTTCAGAAATACCTCCTTTTTCTTTTTCTTTGCTTTTTTTTAAAAGCATAGCTTACATACAGATCTTAAGGGAACAGCTGGGTAAATTTTTGCATATGTATACACTAATGTAACCACGATCCAGACCAAGACTCAGGACATTTACTGCTCCCCAGAAGGCTCCATCATGCCCTCTTCCAGTCAAAAACAGCCATTATTCTGACCTCTACCCCACATATTAGGTTTGCTTGTTCACATAAATGGGAGAATACAATGTGTATTCTCTTAAGTCTGGCTTCTTTTGCTCAACCTTCTGTTTGTAAAATTCCTCTACGATGTTAGTGGAACAATCATGTGCTCTTTCTCTTTGCCATATAACATTCTGTTGCATCAATATGCAATGTATTTATCCATCTACTGTTGATGGAAATATTTTGGTTGTTTCCAGTTTGAGGCTGTTATGAATAAAGTTGATATGAACATTCTTGTACATGTTTCAATGAACATAAATACTCATATCTATTGAGTATAACCAGGTATAGAATTGTGGGGTCTTGGGGTATACATAATAGATATCACCAAGTTTTTTTCAAAGTGATTCTACCAATATACATTCCTACCAACAAAGAAAGTTCCAAGAGTTCCACATCTTCACCAACCCTTGATATTATTGGTAAAGACTGCTTTTTAAAGCATCAGTGGGAAACAAGGTACCCCAGGTATGTTTCCAGATAACTGACTTTAGTCTTTAAGCAGCTTTTTAAAAAATTCTAACAATTTTACTTCTTGAACAGAGTAAAACACATAACCATTGCAGAGTACACTGAGATGTGCAGAGAGCTGTCCATCCCTATATTAAATATCCAGGGATTTCACTGCCTCTTCCTTCATGGGTAGACATCACTAAAGTATCAGCAAGCTAAAGCACCTTCCTCCAATCTCTGTCCTAGGAAATACTGAAGATGACCCAATCAGGAACCTTAATTTATGCACTATCATAAGTCATTATGTTCTGATCTCATCATGCATGGGCTTCTTCCTGTGGAAACGCTATTTCTATGTTCTGAATGGTAAAGGTTGCCCCATAAAGAGATAAATGAGTTATTACTCATTTTATTTGTTTTTATGTGGCTCAGTTATCAAATAATCAACACACCTTTATAAAGCATATATTATATGTTACTGAGATGGACATTCTGGAAGTCACAAAGATAATCAACAAAGCTTCCTTTGAGGGGGCAGGGTCCTAGGATAAATCACATGGAATGTTATCATCTGCCTTCCTCTTCTCACTTTACCCACTCAACCCATTTCACAGATGAAATGAGCTTAAAACAAACATCAGTGATGACCTTGGCCCTGGAGGGAAAACAAGTCCTAAAAGAGACTTCCTGGGGAATGAAAATGGAAGAGGGGAGAACAGCCCTTCCCAGGGGACCAAGGTGATAAAGGGAATAGATGGTTGAAAGTGAGGTGATTATTACAAGCTCTGGTCTTCTTTCAGAACAGAAGATCAAGTGCCACCTTATCCCCTCCTTCTCTGACCTTCACCTACCACCACCTTCCTTTTCCCCAGCTACTCCCTCCTGGTGCCACTGTCCAAGTGACCAAAGCAGAGCATCACATCCCATGCCTAACCACCAAGTGCAATGCCTGAAATAAGACATATTCCTTGACCTTACAGAACATACCAACCTTAAAGAACATATCTCTGGTGATCACCAAATGCAGGATACAGTCTAGAGGAGGAGTCACTGTAGATAGGCCTTTAGCTGGTCCTTAAAGCAGAGAAGACTTAAGGCAGAGCAGTGAAGCAGAGGTGAAGAGTGCCCTGACCTCTAGCAGAGCAAAAGACAAGAGTAGCAAGAACCAGGGGACCCTTGGGATCTGTGAACAGAAAGGACAAGCCTATCTAAGTGGCTTTCTGTGCCATGATGATGCTGGGGCACCATTGAGCTAATGCTCCTGAGTATGGCCAGACTCCTCACTCAAACAAAAGCTGCCTGAACACAATAACTGAGACTCTTAGGGATTTTTTTTAGGAATACCCTTAACATGAGCATGCAGGATGAAGCTGTGCACAGTTTTGCTCTTCAGCCTCTAGGCCCTCAATTTTGCAATGCATAGTTTCTGGCTTGGCTCTCCCTATGTCAAATGCAAATGACTGAGAACAACTATATTTTTCTGGATTAGAGAGTTGCTTCCATCCCTGTGCAGAGGTGTAACCAAGTCAATAGGGCAGCTAACATTGGGGAGGTGGAGGAGGGAACAGGGAAGAGGCACATGCGGGTCAGACCCATGAGGTGACTTTAGACCCCAGGGCCCTGCAGGACCAGTTGAAAAGGAGGCATGTAGGAACACCTCAGCAACTAGAGCCACGCACAGGAGGACAATTCTTAGATCACAATGTTTCCTTGCACCAAAGCTCACTTCTTCTCCAAATCTCTTTTTGGGAATAAATAAAGGTTTTTCAGGGTTCTGTAGTCTTGTTCCATCATGAAGGACCACCTACATCTTGTCACTTGGTTTAAATTTTCATTTGGTTTTCCTGCTTCCCTGTCCTGTCAACTCAGAGCAAATGCCTCCCATCTCAACGGGCAAAAGTAAAACTACCACCTTTGAACTGCCAGTCAGTAAAATGGGATTAGGCTGAGACTTCCATTCTCAGCCCAAAAGTTTATTTCACTTCAACCTTCTGTCTTCATCAGTGCTTGTCATCTACATAATCTCTACAGGAAACCCATCCTTTCCAGGTACATTTTTTAATACACAAAAAGTAACAAGCGGAGAGAGGGGCAAGGAACAGCCACCAGTTAAACAAGCATAACATTAGCTGAAATTGTCTTTGTCTCAACATCCTGGTCTTCTGGTTTTCTCCATTCATGAACTGATCTCATTCCGTTGATAAATGTGACTATAGGTATAATGAGTAACTTGAGAAGAATCAGAGTGTGACACATCAGTAAGTGCTTCTTGAGGGTGGGGAGCTGGCCTTAGTCATCGCTGTCTCCCTAGCACCTACCACAGACCTGCCACACACAAAAGCACCTAATAAATATTGAGGGAATACATGAATGAAGAAAGGTGATAACTGAGAAACTCAAAACATACTGCAGACATCAAAGACATAAATTCTTAAGGGACACAAAATAATGGAGAGGTTCGGCCTATAAAACTGTGGAATAAGAGTAATAAAGTAAATGAAGCACAAGAGGAAGAAAAAAATTAAGGAGACACAAGAATCAACCAACAAGTATAACACATTGCCAAAAAGACTGTGTGATGTAATGACTGCTGTCCTCAATATCTTAAGAACTTCAAATAGAAATGAAATCGTATAGCTTTGCATTACTCTAGACGGTTGAACTAAAATCAACATGCCTAAATTACAGAAAGTCAGATTTCAATTACATAAAATAATTTACTAACAATTAGATCTGTCTAACAATAAAATGAGTTGTCTTCTGGAGTCATGTGCACCTTGTCACTGAAGATATGAATCACTACCACGCAGAGATCATCTAGAGGCAATTTATATCTTGAGTGGAGAGTTAGACTAAACAGATAATAAGTTCTCAGTTATAACTAAGATTCTACACATCTAGAACTCTGTGGATGAAAGTAGATAATAAAGTCAAGCAAAGCAGACTTCCTAGAAGAGGTGGGCTTGGGGTCAGATTGGAAAAAAGGTAACACAGAATGATAAGTTAGCCTAGTTTAGAAACATAAGTACATGTTGGAGTATAGAGACCAGATACCCCACTAAGAAGAAAAGGATTAGAAAAATCACTCTGTATAACTGTGTCAGGGATTAAAGTCCTGAGGTATTATTCTCAGAACCATCTACTTAGAGTAAATTGGAACCTTCCTAAATTGGTAGATAATCCTAATTAACCTGGGTCAAATTGCAATGTGAAAATCTCATCAGATATTTAGCAAATTGATGCAATATAGAGAGGCCATGGAGTTGCAAATTTAAGGAAACCAACAACAAGGCAAGTCTAGCCCATGAATCTGTAACCAATTTGAAACTTGCAAATGGTGGTCTCTGAGCTGCCGCCATAAAAGTTCCCATCCTGGCAGGCTTGGACTCTTGTCGTTATTGAACCAGCGGTCATTATTTCATAAATCCTATATTGCAGTTGAGCCAGACAGACAACAGCACCTTCTTTCATTTCGTTTGGACAATGACCAAATACAAGTCACTTCACTATGACTTAAAGAGTATTGTGCCCATCTGTTCACAATCGATGGGAATAATTGAGGGGTGGAATGTGCCAGGCACTCTTGGACAATCACAAGAAGTGGGCTGGGGGCTTTCTTGGCAATTTACCATGTGGCAATGATTCCTTCATCTGTGAACATATGGACTAGATGAAACTGTCACTTGGAGAGCAGGGCTTGGGCCATTCCATCTCCAAAAGGAAATTTACATAAGTTATAGCAAGGGAATAGCTTTACATTTTGTGTTACATCATGAGAAATTCTTGCAAGCATGCAACTTTGTATAATCCCTCCTAGAAGAATCTGGCCTTGTGCCCCAAATTAGAAAGGGAAAGTTACGGTTGGATGTCATCCCTGTCCACCATCTTGGGTTTAAAACAGGGAGGCAAATCACCTCAAAGGACGGGAGTGGCCAGGGGATGTCCTGAGACCACAGACAAACCTCCGTTGTCCACCTCTCCTAAGATGGAGCAGTGGTGGAGAGCAGGAAGGGGCCTTGAATATTTGTTCAGACTTTTCCATGATTGAAGGAGACTGGCTGAGAACACAGCTGAGGTAATATTGGATTACAGGTATTTCTTAACATAATTTTGAGGAAAAAAATAAAGAAAAACATTACTGAAAAATCCTTCTGACTGATGTCTGTCAAGTTTGGAAATTTTCACTCGTGACTCATTTTTTAAATAGAGAAAGAAAAAAAAAAACCATTAATTTGAGGCCTGGCAAAAGCAAGGAAATCTCTCCTAATTCTTAGCCAGAAATTCCCAAAACCATGATCCTCTTTTATTCAACATTTCTACACTGAACATCAAGGTAAACCATGAAGGCAGACAAGATGCTGCTAAAGGCAACCTAGAATTGGAAGGGAATGTTAGTAGGCGAGCTGCTGAAGTTTTTGGATAAAAGCTTGTAGAGTCTTATCCTTCTCTTCGACACCTGCCTTACAGAGTCAGGACCCAAACCAAGATGGGGCTTCTAACTCATGGGGTCACCCCTGCTCAAAGTGGAAACAGCTGATCATGACAACCTGGTCCTAATTAACCACAGGGGCTGATGGCATAAATATGAATCATCCAGGCTATTGGCATATCCTCTTCACTCCTCCTAAGTATTTCCATGCTCACAATGGAATAAAAGGCAAGGAGTGGAAGAAATTCACTCCAAGTCATTTTGCTTTTTGTGGAAAGTTGTGTTGAAAGCATTTCTAAGAAAGGAAAATTATGTTTTAAGTTAAAATGAGGTGTTTGTGTTTCCTCTGGACTCTTCCTAGCCTCCCTCAAATGACCAGGGATAAGGAAGAGTCAGCCTGTATGGTGGTGCCTGCCAGCACTGCCAAACAGCACACGTGGCCTTCTGCCCACCACATCAAGCTTCCTCTCCTCTGCATGACAGCTCAAGGTCACCAGCTCCTGGAGGCTTGCTCACTCTTCACACTGTCTCTGACCTTGTGCCTCCCCCTTCCCTTCAGATACTCCCGTCACCATGATATTAGCATCCTTGAGTCATGTCATGTGTATTTGTCTGTTCTCATGATTAGGAGCTAACAATGAAAGAACAGAGCAGGAGATTTACAATCCGAGGTCCCAGATTCAGGGCTCATTGTTAGCTAGGCAGCCTTGGGCAAATCTTTTCACTATTTGAGATTCAGTTTCCTCATCTGTAAAAGGATGATGATAATCCTCGCCCTACGTATTCAGAAGGCTATTGTGGATTTCAAATGAGATAACCCATGTGAAAGCTTTTTGGAAATTGTAATGCACCCTGTTTCTGCTGTTGTTCGTACAGAGACCATGTCTCTTCCTTATATTGCAGCACCTGAACTTGGCTTGAGCCCCCCCTGCGGGCTCAGCAAGATTTGTTTTAAATGTCACTGAATGCCCCCCTTGTCCCTACAATGTTACACAGACCCTCTCCCGAGTTTTACCATATACAGGAATACCTCGGCAATATTACAGGTTTGGTTCCAGGCCACCATACTAAAGCAAATATCACAATAAAGTGAGTCACATGAATTTTTTTGTTTCCTAGTGCATGTAAAAGTTATGTTTACACTATACTGTAGTCTGTATTAAGTTTGCAATAGCATTATATTTAAACAACAATGTACATATTTTAATTAAAAATACTCTATTGCTAAAATGCTATCATCTAAACCTTCAGAGAGTCCTAATATTCTTGCTGGTGGAGGATCTTGCCTTGAGGTTAATGACAGCAGACTGATCAGGGTGGTGGCTGCTGAATGTTGGGGTGGCTGTGGCAATTTCTTAAAATAAGACAACAATGAAGTTTGCCACACCAGTTGACTCTTCCTTTTATGAAAGATTTCTCTGTAGTATGCAATGCTGTTTGATAGCATTTTACCCACAGTATAGCTTCTTTCAAAATTGGAGTCAATTCTCTCAAACCCTACTGTTTGCATCTTCACCAGGAGTAGACTCCATCTCAAGAAACTACTTTTCTTTTCTCATCCATAAAAAGGAACTGTAAGCCAGGCACGGTGGCTCACGTCTGTAATCCTAGCACTCTTGGGAGACCAAGGCGGGAGGACCACTTGAGGCCAGGAGTTCAAGACCAGCCCGAGCAAGAACAAGCCCCCCATCTCTACAAAAAAATAAAAAATTAGCCAGGCATGGTGGCACATGCCTGTAGGTCCAGCTACTCGGGAGGCTGAGACAAAAGGATCGCTTGAGCCCAGGAGTTTGAGGTTGCAGCGAGCTATGATGATGCCACTGCACTCTAGCCCAAGCAACAGAGTGAGACCCTGTCTCAAAAAAAAAAAAAGCAACTGTTCATCCATTAAAGTTTTATCATGAGACTGAAGTAATTCAGTCACATTTTCAGGCTCTACTTCTAATTCTAGTTCTCTTGCTATTTCCATCACATTTGTAGTTACTTCCCCCACTGAAGTCTTGAACCCCTCAAAGTCATCCATAAGGGTTGGAATCAACTTCTTTCAAATTCTTGTCAGTGTTGATATTTTGACCTCCTCCCATGAATAACAAATGTTCTTAATGGCATCTAGAATGGTGAATCCTTCCCAGAAGGTTTCTAATTTATTTTGCCCAGATCTATCAAAGGAATCACCACTATCTGTGGCAGTTATAGCTTTATGAAATGTATTTCTTTTTTTCTTTTTTGGAGACAGTGTCTTGATCTGTCTCTCCAGTTAGAGGGCAGTGGCATCATTGTAGCTCACTGCAATGTCAAACTCCTGGGCTCAAGCGATCCTCCAGCCTCAGCCTCCCGAGTAGCTGAGACTACAGGCATGTGCCACCACGCCCAGCTAATTTTTCTAGTTTTTGTAGAGGCGGGGTCTCATTCTTGCTCAGGCTGGTCTTAAACTCCTGAGCTCAAGCAATCCTCTCGCCTTGGCCTCCCAGAGTGCTAGGATTACAGGCATGAGCCACCATGCCTGGTTGAAATGTATTTCTTAATTAATAAAACTTAAAAGTCAAAATTATTCCTTGATCCAAGGGCTGCAGAATGGATGTTGTGTTAGCAGGCATGAAGACAACATTAATCTCCTTATACAGCCCATCAGAGCTCTTGAATCACTAGGTGCATTGTCTACGAGCAGTAATATTTTAAAAGGAATCTTTTTTTCTGAGCAGATCTCAACAGTAGGCTTAAAATATTTGGTAAAACATGCTGTAAACAGATGTGCTGCCATCCAGGCTTTGTTGGATCCAGGAGTTTTAGAATGGTAAATGAGCATTGGCATCAATTTAAAGTCACCAGCTGCATTAGCCCCTAACAAGAGAGTCAGCCTAACCTTTGAAGCCAGGCATTGACTTCTCCTCTCTAACTCTGCAAGTCCTAGATGACATCTTCTTTCAATAGAAGGCTGTTTCATCTACATTAAAAATCTGTTCTTTAGTGTAGCTACCTTCACCAATTATCTTAGCTAGATCTTCTGGATAACTTGCTTCAGCTTCTACATCAGCACTTGCTGCTTCACCTTGCACTTTTGTTATAGAAATGGCTTCCTTCCTTAAGCCTCGTGAACCAACTTCTGCGCTTCCAACTTTGCCTCTGCAGCTTCCTCACCTCTCTTAGCCTTCATAGAATTGAAGAGAGTTAGGGTCTTGCTCTGGATTAGGCTTTGGCTTAAAGGAATGTTGTGGTTGGTTTGATCTCTATCCAGATCACTAAAACTTTCTCCATATCAGCAATAAGGCTGTTTCCCTTTATCATTTGTGTGTTCACTGAAGTAGCACTTCCAATTTCCTTCAAGAACTGTTCCTTTGCATTCAAAACTTAGCTAACAGTTTGGTACAAGAGGCCTAGCTTTCAACCTGTCTCAGCTCCCAACATGCCTTCCTCACTAAGCTTAATCATTTCTAGCTCTTAATTTCAAGTGAGAGACATGCAACTCTTCCTTTCACTTGAACACTTACAGGCCATTGTAGGGTTACTAACTGGCCAAATTTCAGTATTGCCGTGTCTCAGGAAATAGGGAGACCCAAGGAGAGGGAGACAGCAGGGAACAGCTGGTCTGTAAAGCAGTCAGAACACACAAAACATTTATCAATTAAATTTGTCATCTTATATGGGCCTAATTTGTTATGCCCCAAAACAATTACAATAGTAACATCAAAAATCACTCATCACAGATCACCATAATAGATATAATAATAATGAAAAAGTTTGAAATATTGTCAGAATTACCAAAATGTGACACAGAAACATGAAGTCAGTACATGCTGTTGGAAATATGGCACAGATAGGCTTATTCAACACAGGGTTGCCATAAACCTTTGATTTGTTTTAAAAAAAAAAAAGCATTATCTGTGAAGTGCAATAAAGCAAACTACAATAAAATGAAGTGTGCCTGTACACTCAGAAGTCAAGCTTCCATACATATCATTATAAAGATGCCCACCAAGAAGACTCCTTGTCTGGCCTGGTGCACCCCAGACATGAGACAGGAGAGCAGGTCAGGACCTCAGCATCTGCTGAAGGACACAATTGCAGCACACAGTGCTACTGAGTCTCCACCAGCCCTGCAGGCTGCACTGGTACATCCTGCCCCACTGCCCAGAAAGCAAATTTCTTCCATGACAGCAAGGAATGTTTTCTCTTTCTCTTTAGCATCACCCCCTGCAGAACTTCCACCACAACCACTGCCGCCAAACTCCCTGGCACCATTCACCTCACCATTTGGCAAGTGAAAGGCCCAGAATTCTCTCACTGGGACTTGTTTTTAGAGTCATAACTAAAATCTCTGATTGTCCAACAGAGAACACCTGAGAGACCAAAGGGAGAAGGATGCCATGTGACATCTGAAGCACTAATTGCCCATCTTCCCTGCCACAATGTGCTGACAGTATCCTGTCTTCTTTTCTGAGTGTCTGCTAACAGTTCTGCCTGTGATTAGGAGGAGCATTTAAACTGGTACTAACTCTCTCTGCACCTTCAACAGCTGACACCTATAAGCAGCTTCTTTGTTTTATAACAAAGCAAATATAATAATTAATGGGTTTATAGAGAATTCCAATCCACAGCCTCTTTCAACAGGGCTCCAAAGGCATCCTCAAACCATAAAAATGCTTCAGGTAGAAATAAATTACCATTTCTTGTATTTTATCATACAACCAGGTGCCATGGGCCCCAGAGTCAACCTTTCCCTAATGGTCGGATAAAGGAGCTAAGAAATAGCTGAGTGCTAATGGGTAACTTGTGCAATATTTTACAAGCATGAAAGAGAAATAAATACCAGAGTGCTGTGGAGGTGGCAGTGATCTCCCCGAAAAACTTGAAATGCCCTTTCCAATGGCAAGCAAATTATGTCATGTTTTAAATATCTAACTGAAGCTTGCCTTATTCCATGAGACTTTCTCTGATCATTCCAGCATAGAAAAATTCATTCATTCAACATTTATTGAGTATCCACTGTGTACCAGACACTGTGCTAGGTTCTGGGGACAGAAAAATATAAACAGTCAAAATCTCTGTCTGGTGGCTCCATCCTCTGATCTACTAGTAGAAGCAGTGTTTATACCCCTGCATCAAATACTGTCTTTCACAGAAAGCATTTTCCTGGAACTAATATTACTCTCCATTTTACAAAATAATCATTAACATGTCTTTTTAAGGAGCTTGAGGGTAAGAGCATTTCTGATTTCTCTTATAGTCTCCTAAGAGAAGGTGCTGAGTAAATATATGTTGAATGAATAGTTAGCTAATCATATGGAAATATATATATACACATATATATGTATGTATGTGTGTATATATATATGTATATGTGTGTGTGTGTATGTGTATATATATATAATTTTCTTATCAGGATTATAAGTTTCTTTAAAGGCAAGGATTTCTCTGTTCACATTTTTGTATCTTCTAGAGTATCCAACACAGTGCTAGGCACATGGCTCATTCTCCGTACATACTCAGTTGAGTTCAGTAATTCTGCTAGAAGTGGGAGTTCCTCTTCCATACTAATACTATTAGTCACACTCTAGATTTAGAAAATGGGAAGTCTAAGGCCAAGGAAAACAATATGGTCAGTCCTAAGTGACAGTTCCCCCAACATGCTGGCTAAGCTTTCTCCCTGACCAGAGCACTATGTTAGCAAGGGAGGAATAAAGTCATATTTCATCTACGGTAACTAACCTAAACCACCTGTGCATTGCAGGAATATAACCAGAATGAAGTAAGAGCAGCAAGCCTGACTTTGGACAGCAAGACCACCCATGGAAACATCCATCATGTCACCCACACAGGATCTGCCTGCCAAAAGACCATTACCGAGGAGTCAGAGCCACCTGCCTTGTCAGGGGTATGTCTGTAGCCAAAACCAGTCCAGGAAGGCTAGAGACCCTGGGTATCGTCATTGCCCTGCATATCCACATTTGCTGTCTTTCGGTTCAGCCTCTTAAAATCCATCTTCTGGAATAGCCAGCCTTGCTGTGACATGGCACAGCTAAGAAAGTCAGTGAGTTGGAACTGATCTCTGTGGGGAGATGGGCCAATACCTCTACAACCCTAGGTGAGATCAGGTGGATTGGTGATTCTCTCCCAATCACCACAGACACCTATGAGTCCTACCACCTGTACCACCAATGAGCACATCATTAGCATTGGCAAAGCACATCCAGCTAGCAGCCCAGGAGTGGCATCAAACATCTGTGTGTCACCTACAAAGGCATTAACCTGAATCAGAGAGTTCTAAGTTCTAGACATCCTCAAAGGACACCTCAAGGTTTACCACCTGAAAATTCAGAGAACTTACCCTGAAGACCATCCTCCAATCTCCAAATTAGAAAGTACCCCAGGACCTTCAAAATCAACATTAGGCTGGGTGCAGTGGCTCACGCATGTAATCCCAGCACTTTAGGAGGCTGAGGTGGGAGGATCACTTGAGGCCAGGAGTTCAAGACCAGCCTGGGCAACATAGTGAGACCTTGTCTCTACAAAATAAAAATAAAGTTAGCCAGGCATGGTGGTTCATGCCTGTAGTCCTAGCCACTCAGGAGACTGAGGCAGGAGGATCACTTGAGCCCAGGAGTTCGAGGCTGCAGTGAGCTATGATGACACCACTGCACTCTAGCCCAGGCAACAGAGACCCTATCTCTCTTAAAAAAAAAAAAAATCAACATTAAATGACCAAAAATCAAATCCCCTTTTCTATCCCATTTTCTATCCCAGACACAGTGCTAGACTTTGCTTCAGAGAGAGTCTTACCATATCTGAACAGTCTGATCCTTGCTTATGTTGGGTCAGCCTGGACGTAGTCCTTCCTCCTTCCCATCCCTGTGATCCAGGACAGATCCTGAAGAAGTTCTCTTGGAAGCCGGCAATGGCATTTAGTCATGCACGGCAGTGAGCTGACTTCATTTTCCTCAATAAATATTTCATCGAGATTCAGAGAAATAAGAGAAACCTTATTCATGAGATTTATGTTTGTCTTAATGATTCACAGCATAATTTGTTCCAATTAAATATTTATTTTAGTATCTTCCTGGGTCTGAAAACTTCTGCCCATTCATCAGTGAGTCTTTATAACATCAGTACCCTCACAGATGTGAAGAGGTTGGGAGCAACCTCATTCTTTTCTAAAGTGAAAGTTTTCCTTTCCAGTTCCCTTTTAAAGGGGAGACTTTGCCACACCTGTGCCACAGCTGCACTGTCTCTGACATATGCCCCAGCACCCTGCTAGTCAGGCTCCACTCCTGCTGCCTCTTGCCTTGCATATCTCAACCCTATACACAGTCTTAAAAATCTTGCCTGCTCAGAGACCTGTCCCAGACACAGAATTCCAGAGAAAGTCTCTGTAGAACAAGATGGGGAGGGGCTGAGGGAGGAGGAGGAAGAGAGCTGGGCTCTCATTACAGTATGTTGAAAGGAACTGGAACTGGGGAAAAAAGCTCTGAGTTCAAGTTCCAGTGTCACTACTTCACGGATATACAGTCTCAAAACAGTCACTTACCTGGCCGTTTTCCACTTGTAAATGGGGAAAATATATATTGTCGAAAAAATCGAATGAGATGATGACGGTCATGCTTTATAATTTGTGAAGAATTATAACTACCTCCCAGGGTTGTGACAATTAAACGAGAAGATGTATTTCTAGTGTTTAGAACAAACACAGCATATAATAAATGTTCACATAAGACATAGTTATTACAAAAATATGAGAAGTGAAATGTTTACTTTTATTAGAGCTCAATAACTATTGAGGCCTCACTGCCTCATTTACATGTGTCCTAAGTGAACATTTCCCATTGCTCCTATATACAGATGTGCAGAAGTCTTAGAAGTCCAGGGCCTATGTCAGGGGCAGAGGGTTTCTCAGACATATGTGTGTGTTATACCTTTAAACTGTTCACATTTACATATATCTTTGCAGTCTCCTGAAGAAACTCTCTCTCCCACAGAGACAGCATAATCCTCACTCAGTTGCTAAAGCTTCCCTAGCTCCTAAGAAAAGCATTCCCTGCTTACTTCACAGGGAGTATTCTAAGCCACCCCCACCCCTTCGGCCCCAAAAACAGCCTCCATCAAGTGGCAGCCAGAGCCATCTGCCATCTGTGGTCCCTCTCTCCTACCCCCTAGCTGAGAGCCCCACCACTTAGTCTCCCCAAAATCTGGCCCTGGAACAGATGGAAGAATCTCCGGCATCCCCGTGGAATGTTTCTGGGGGTTGGAAAGTTTAGCAGTCACGCTGAGGGAAGGCACTCTCCTCTGCCTCCCCCAGTGCTAGCCCTTGGGGAGGCTTCCTGGATGATTCCTGGGAGGAGCCAGGGCAGGTCTAGGTTGGGGCAATGAGTGACTTGAGTGACTTCCCAATACAGCTTGAAACCCAAAGAATTTTACCTTCAGCATTAATTAAATGTCATTTCTGAAATTTTTAAATCCCTGGCACTGTGAGAAAGATTTACTATGCTAAAGCAAAAAGGGCTTCTGAAAAGTAATTATAAAGGCTTATAAGTTAATAATGGCTTTGTACCTTCTACTACCAGAGTTAATTCCATTATCTGAGAAACTAAAAACTAATGTTCAGTAGCTTGGTGAATGTCCCAATCCACAGCTCCCAAAAGAAGGTACCAACAGCCCTCTTGGCCACCACACTATGCTAAGTACTTCTCTCCTCCAGGAAGCCATCCCAGAATATCTCCCAGCAAGTGTGAGTCATGCCACTCACTCAAGACGCCACCCAGCCCACACACACACTGCTATAATGTTCCTCTACTTCTTCCGCAAGAATCTTAAATTAACATAAGGGTGCACTATTTTAGCACTTATAAAAGGATCAGCTGAGTGATATTAGCCAAGAGGAATGAATGAACTGTTGGAGGTGCCAAGGCAGTGCCAGGGTCAAGGTGGTTCTGGGTAAGGACCACTTTCTTAGCATCTTTCAACTCAGACCAATTCTGCCTTCCCCCTTAATAAATGTTTTAGTTATTTAAATATCAAATATTTTGCTGATTATTTTTCCCCTGTATGCTCAAGGAAAAAACACCACTGCTTTCCTTTTCCATAAAAGAAATTCCTAATATAAACCCCCAGCTCAGGGCAGCAGGTCAACAGACTACACTGTCCATGCACCAGCTAGTCTCCTCCTCTCCCTCTGAGCTGCTGCAGATCAGAATGAAGCCTGTGACGTTTGAAATCTGATCTTCCATCTGCCACTTGATCTTCCATCTGCCACTTTCCCAATTCGACAGGGACTGGGGGCTGGAAGATAGAGCAAGAGAGGTCTCCAGGGGTCCACTTGGTGATGAGCAGATGTTAATTTGGACTCCAAATGGGATAGAGGTAACTCTGTTTCAAAGCAAGAAGAGGCCTAAGGTTACAAACAAATATACTTTGGCGGTCAAAGGAGACCCCAAGATGTTACTGAACAGTCCAATATCTGACTCTGCCTCCAGGTGCCTAGGTACAGGTACAATAGAACCCCCTTATCCATGATATTGCTTTCCATGGTTTCAGTTATTTGTGGCACAGTATAATCAGGTATTTTGAGAGAGAGACCACATTTGCATAACTTTTATTACAGTATATTGTTAGAATAGTCCTATTTTATTATTAGTTGTTGTTGTCAAACTCTCAGTGTGCCTAATTTAAAAATTAAACTTAATAATACGTATGTATGTATAGGAAAAATATAGTATATCCAGGGTTTTGTACTATCTGCAGTTTCAGGCATCCACTGGGGGTCTTGGAACTTATTCCCCTTGGATAAGGGGGAGGGAACTACTGTATTCTCATCACAGTTTCCAGGTGGAGGAGGGAAAAGAACATGAGATATAAAATAAGAAAAGCTAGGTTAGAATCCTAATTATACATATCATTATACAAGCTGAATGACTTTGGCAAGTCACATAACTTCTTGGAGCCTCGGTTTCCTGATCTGTAAAACAGGATCTATGCTATTGTGAGGGTTGAGATAAGCACCTAGGACAGTCCCTAGCACACAGGAAGTACTTCACCAACGTCAAAAACCTAGATTACAATACAGTCATTAAACAGGCCATATTCCCCAGGTTCTTTTTCTAGTAATTAGATTTTTGTTATCTGTCTATACTATTTTTGCTGGCCCTTGCATGACTAATGAAATGCTACTGAGAGACTACCAGCTGGAACAGAAGATGTAGTCTCTAACTACGACCGGAGAGAAGTTATCTGTCCACCAGAGGGAGGAGAGCTGTGCCACAGCCTTGGCCTCATGAATATAGTATCCAGGCCAACTAAGCACCGTAAGGATATTCTGAAACATCACTGTCCATATGAGATCAATCTGCACCATACTTTACATTTGAGCACAGAAGAGAAGTTTTAAGTTACCAAATTTGATTCTTTGTAGTCCATACCCTGATAAATAGATCTTATCTTTAAAAATGCATCCCCATTTTATTGACAATCCTGTCTTCCACACTGAGAAATGTTCCTGGAACCAGGGTCTGTTTCTGGAAACCAATTTAAATTCATGAAGCTTCTAGTATTTATGATAAAATGGAAGTAAAACTGGCTGAAGCAAAGACCTGTATTCCCAAGATCACTGACCATTCATTTATTAGTTGCTGCCCCTAGCTAACACCCAAACCACAAACTGCCTTTGGCTCAACCTCCCTGCAGGAACCCTGGTCATTCAGAAGTACCAGGATGACGCTTAAAAAGCAGGGGAAGCAAACAGCATTAAATCAAGGGACACACCCTCTGCAGCCAAGGTCAACACCCAGGAGGGGCAGCAGGGCTTGGACAGTGGCGGAAAGACTCCACCCATACGGCAGTTTGAACAGAAGCCCTCTTCCAACCAGAGACATAGAGCTACTAATCTGACGCACACCCAAAACAGAGATGTGGGTAAAAATAAAATTACAACTGCTCCCGTGAGAAGGTCAGGAAGAGAACATATTGAAACAATCATGGCCTGCAGCCCTGCCTAACACCAGTGCTGCTAAGTGACCTCAGCCAGAGACAGAAGAGGATTGATCAAGTTACTTTCCTTACTCAAAATCTCATAGACTACTAAATAAAATCCTAAGTCTCTAGCATGGGACATAAAGCCCACCCAGCCAACCTTTCCAGCTTTCTCTCTCATTATTCCAAATCCCCTTCATACACACTTGCAATACATATGAACACACATCTTCCACATAAAGACTATTTCCCAAACTCTCCCTTTCCTCTCTTGCCCTCCTCTATCTCCACAAGTCCAGCTTCTACCCATCCTTTAAGGCCTTGCAAGGTCAAGTCCACAGCTGAAATTCTTCTCTTCCTCTTCTCTGCTCCCATGGCACTTTCTGACTAAGTAATCCTTTCCCTTCACTGTAATTCCCATGAAGACAAAGACTCTGCCTGTCTTGTTCATGCTTATATTACAGTGGTGCCTGCACAGGGTAAGTATTCAGTAAATATTTGTTAAATTAAGGAATACTATCTCATTGCCAAGAAGTTTCTTCTGTGACTTGAGTTTTCTGGTTCTCACCAGACAAGAAGTCCTCATTAATAGAAGCAATTCAAATTTCTCTGGTTTGGGCCTGATCATCTTTCTCATGTTGTACCTCAGCCCCTGAAAATTCTCACCCCATCATGTCCAGAAGCCCTATTCATGTCTCTCCGGGCTCATCCCTGCTCACAAAGCAGTGTCAGCCACACCTGCCAGGCCCTCCCTCTCTTGCTCTGGCTGCTGCCTCTGCTGGAGGATGCCTAAGTTGCCCTCTGTGAGGACACAGCATCTGACCCAGCTTGGGGTGCTGGCTCCAGGCTCTCAAGTCCCCCACACTCCAACTTGCCAAGCAGCCTGAGTCCCTGGAGTCTTCCCTACTCTGTGTTTACAAACCAGCATCACCTGTCTCCACGTGTCACCAAGAGCCCTCATGAAAACAGCCCCAGCAGCTTCTGCACAGTGTTCCTCTCCTCAGGGCTCAGGTGCAAGCCCATGGCAGTGGCTAGAGATAAATGTCTGGGGAAGAAAGCTCGTGGTCTCTCAAAACCCACTTCCCCCTTCTTCCCATTCAAATCCATCTCATAAACGGGTACCCAGGGGTGCTTGCCTGTCTGATGAAATGGCCAGGACATGTCCAAACACCCACAGTCATCACTGTGCAGACTGAAGCTACACTTCTGTACCTCTGACATAACCCCTCTTCCAATCTGCTACCTCAGGCCTGGTCCCTCATCCCTCTGTCTGAGGTGGTGAAAAAGAGCAGACTACAACAAACTTTCCTATTTAAAAAGGGAAACCCTTCCTCTTATCTTCCTTTTTTAAAATATTTCTACCTAGGGCCTACTCTTTACCCTTCTGGTACCTCTGAAGACCCTGTTGCCTCAGCTCCTCCCTCTCTGGGTTGAGACAGACATTCACCATGGCCCCTGGATCCTTCTCTCCCTAAGCGGTCAATAAGAATGGATTTCAGCAGACACTGCCCAGAGCCTGAAGATTTATCAATGCTGAAGCCTTCTAAAGCCTGCCCATTAGTGTGTTCATTATTCTGAGTGGGGGCCATTCAAGCCCTTAATCTACTTAATGGAGAAGGCAATCCAGTGAGGCAAGACGCACCAAGAGCAGGAGACAGGAAGGGGACTCCCCACCCCCCAGAGGCAGCCCAGCTCAGCCAGCTGGCCAGTAGCCTCAAGGTAAGGAAGCAGGGCAATTGAGTACACAGGCAGCCTGAGGCTGAAGTTTCCCCCATGGCCTTGGGCCAAACTCAAAGAGAAATGGAAGTTGGTCTTTGACTCTCTCCCTCAACCCAACTCGATTGTCTCTCTGAAAGTCCAGGCCTCACGTGTCTTCCCGACCCTGTCCACACCTGCCTTCCTAGGCTTCCAGGACCATTCTGTCATCCTCTTCTTATTCAAAAGTTAGATTTTAGGCAATACAGGTTAAGAATTAATAGCTGACATTTACTGAGCATTTAACATGTGTAACGTCACTTAATCCTTACAATAACCCTATGAGGTAAATATAATATGATATAGTCAGCATCTTATAGATGAGGAAACCAAGGCCTAGAGAGGCTGAGTGATGTGCCCAATGTCACACAGTAGTAAGTGCTGGAGTTATGAGCTAACCCAGGCCATTTTGATTTCAAAGCCTCCTCACATTTAACCATTCAGCATACTGCCTGAAAAGCAAGTCAATCAGCAAAAGAAGCTCAGTCACTGAACTTGATACTTCCAAACTTTATTAAGTTTTAGGTTTTTCTTTGGTTTTTAAAAAAGCCTGGTCACACGAATCAGTACCTTTAAGTGGTGGGGTTGAAGGATGAAATGGCATGGAGGTAATAAGAGGGGACAGAATCCATGTGTAGGTATACTTCCAATTAACTTTCACCCCACTTGTCCCCACCTTCCCCCAAAACCCAGCTGCACTCAGCTGCCCATACCTGAAAATATCAACCCATGCACACTTTCAAACTGCTTGGCACACCTTATTTGGGCATCTTCTTTGAGGGACTTGTAATAGCTAGCAACCTATGGCCAATGATGGAGTGAGAAGGGGAACTTCTAGGATGAGGCCAAGCCATAGATACAGGATATGGAAAAAAGAGGGAGGAAAAATGGATCCCAAACCTGTGGAAGGCTAGTTTTAGGAAATGAACCTCTTCTTCTCAGACAAATACTATGGAGGGGACAGCTGGGAGCAGGCAGAATAAATTCCCCTTCCTCTGGGGCCTCTTGTCCCAAAGGGAGGATGTAGAGTTCATCCAGTTTCTGAAAGGAGGGAGCAAGCCAGCACTTGGGAAAGGCTGTCTTTGTACCCTCATACCTCACCTTCTGTGGCCCCCTGCTGCTAGGTACCAAGGGAAGATATATTAGAGCAAAGTCAGCCTTCCAGCCCTGCCAGGGAAGTGATGCCATGTTTCCAAGGTCTGGGAGGATTCTTAAGCCTTAATATTTTCCTTCTTCTGTAAGCTGCAGCCCACCTCTGCCAGGAACGCTTGGAAGCACCCAGCTCACTCAGTGGATCCATATGACTCCATCAGATGCATTAGTTTTTATATAATATGCATTTATAGAAGAAGTAATTTGTAATGTGATTAAGTTTTTTTAATACATTTCCAATAAAGCCATTCTTCCTGCTGTATAATATTTATTTTTTAATATTCCTGATTCATTAAATTTACTACATTTTGATGACAGGGTATCCCAAATTTTTATAGTTTTTAAGTTACTAAGTGTGTATTTATTTCAAGGAATATGTCCCCAAATTTTCTGAATCTTTTCTGTTAGGTTTGGCTCTACATTTTCTTGCATCATTCAGAGCATGTAGGTCCCCAAGTAGAACAAGAACCATACCACATTTCTTAATCTTTAATCCTAGCTGAGCATAGAGTGTGATAGGCACAGTTTGTTGCCTACTCAGTGACCATTTACCCCTTCTTGCTTGCTTACAGACCTACATTTTGTTCAGAAATCAAGCATCCATGCACTTCACAGGAAGCAAAGACAAATTCCAGCTCCACAGGGTAAATGCTGATTATATTACACCAATCATGGAAATTACATCCCTTTCCAGTGACTTGTTTAGGAATTGGTGGTGAAATTATGTCCTTTGAGACATGAGGAAAAGTCTCCCGATGGACATCTGGGAAAGGTTTTCTTGCTCTTAAAGAGACCTATGTGAATGCATGCATGGAGAAACAGGCTCTTTCCGTTGTCAGTTCTGCAAGTGACATGTGGCATTACAGCAGCCATCTTGGACCATAAGAATGGAAGGATACAAGGAATTGGGGCCCTAGGATCTCCATTTCTTATAGTGGCAGGCTAGGTGACTAGGACCAACCCTCCCATTGAGGAAAACTATTTGTGTTTGTTTTTAATCTTCTTCAAAGTATTAAAGAACTAACAAGATAACAAAAAATTACTAGGCCCAAATCTAGGAGAAGTTGAAAATCCAAAGAGGTAGGCCCCAAACACAAAGCAACTTTTTTTTCTTTTTTTTTAATTTCAGAATATTATGGGGGTACAACACTTTGGTTATATATATTGCCCATGCACTGCCCAAGTCAAAGTTACAATCGTGGACATCCCCCAAACTGTGCGCCCTGCACCCATTTGGTGAGAGTTTTCCCATCCCCTCCACTGCCCTCCTGCCTGCCTGCCACCTGATGAACATTATTTCCATGTGTGACATTTAAGTATTGATCAGTTAGTACCAATTTGATGATGAGTACCAGCGGTGCTTGTTTTTCCCTTCTTGTGATACTTTGCTTTGAAGAATGGGCTCTAGCTCCATCTAGGATAATACCAGATGTGTTAATTCACCATTCTTTATTTATTGCTGAGTAATACTCCATGGTATACACATACCACATTTTATTAATCCACTCATGTATTGAAGGGCACCTGGGTTGTTTCCATATCTTTGCAATTATGAATTATGCTGCTATAAACATTTGAGTACAGATGTCTTTATTATAGAATATCTTTTTTTCCTTTGGGGAAATACCCAGTAGTGGGATTGCTGAATCAAATGGTCGTTCTACATTTAGTTCTTTGAGGTATCTCCATATTACTTTCCATAGAGGTTGTACTAATTTGCAGTCCCACCAGCAGTGTATGAGTGTTCCTTTCTGTCCACATCCCTGCCAACATTTGTTATTTTGGGACTTTTTGATATAAGTCAATCTTACTGGAGTTAAGTGATATCTCATTGTGGTTTTGATTTGCATTTCCCTTATGATAGAGAAGTTGAGCAATTTTTTATATGTTTGCTGGCCATTATTCTGTCTTCTTTTGGAAAGTTTCTGTTCATGTCCTTTGCCCATTTTTTAATTGGGGTTGTTTGATTTTTTCTTGTTGATTTTCCTAAGTTCTGTATAGATTCTGGTTATCACCCCTTTCTCAGATGTGTAGCATGCCAATATTTTCTCCCATTCTATAGGTTGTCTGTTCACTCTAGTGATAGTTTCCTTGGCTGTGCAGAAGCTATTTAATTTGATCAGGTCCCATGTATTTATTTTTGTTGCTGCTGTGATTGCTTTGGGGGTCTTCTTCATAAATCCTTTGCCTAGGCCAATGTCTATAAGAGTTTTTCCAACATTTTCTTCTAGAATTCTTATGGTTTCACATCTTAGGTTTAAGTCTGTTATCCATTGTGAGTTGATTTTTGTGAAAGGTGAGAGGTGTGGATGTAGTTTCAGTCTTCTACATGTGGCCATCCAGTTTTCCCTGCACCATTTATTGAATAGGGATTCTTTTCCCCAGTGTATGTTTTTGTATAATTTGTCAAAGATCAGATGACACAGTATGAGGATGGTTTTATATCTGGGTTCTCAGTCCTGTTCCATTCGTCTATGTCTCTGTTCTTGTGCCAGTACTATGCTGTTTTGGTTACTATAGCCTTGTAGTATAGTTTGAAGTCTGGTAGATTGATGCCTCCCAATTTGTTCTTTTTGCTTAAGATTGCTTTGGCTAGACGGGGTCTTCTCTGGTTCCACATGAAGTGTAGAATTATTTTTTCTAGATCTGCAAAAAATGATGTTGGTACTTTGATAGACACTGCATTGATTCTGTAAATCACTTTAGGTAGTATAAACATTTTAACAATGTTGATTCTACCTATCCAAGAGCATGGTAGGGTTTTCCATCTGTTTACATCCTCTGCAATTTCTTTTCTCAGTGTTTCGTAATCCTCTCTATATAGGTCTTTCACCTCCTTAGTTAGGTATGTTCCTAAATATTTAATTTTCTTTGGTGCTATTGTGAAAGGCATTGGGTCTCTGATTTGTTTCTCAGCTTGACTGTTATTGGCATATATGAAGGCTACTGATTTGTGTGCATTGATTTTGTATCCTGAGACTTTGCTGAATTCATTTATCAATTCCAGTAGTCTCTTGGTTGAATCTTTGGGGTTTTCTAGATATAATATCATATCATCCACAGAGAGTGAAAGTTTGATCTCTTCTGCCCCCCATTTGTACAACCCTGATTCCTCTCTCTTGTCTGATTGCTCTGACAAGGACTTCCAGCACTATATTGAATAGAAGTGGAGATAGTGGGCAACCTTGTCTGGTTCCAGTTTTAAGGGGGAATGCTTTCAATTTTTCCCCACTCAGTATGATATTGGCTGTGGGTTTATCATATACAGCTTTAATAATTTCGAGGCATAAGCCATCTATGCCTATATTGTTTAGACACAAAGCAACTTTTGTCCTGAGAGCATTTGCCAATCTGCAAGAAACTAAGCTGTGCTTTTGTCAACTAGGAGGAGTGGGGAAAACAGAAAGCAAAGTTTAGGGCTTGCCCAGGGAGAAGAATTTGATAAACAATATCCACTCTAAGTTCCCAGGGAGAGAGCTTCACCCTCAAGGTAAAGGTAGCCTAGATTAAACTAGCTCTCATGCAAACTTGAAAGCCAGTTGCCTGTAGCCTGGGTCCAAGGAACCTCAAGCATTCAAACTCGGCTTAAGGTAGAACTGGATTGGTAATATTCCTAGGGGTCTGTCAAAAGAAAATGAAAATCATTGCAGGAGAAAGTTATCATTCTTGGCCTTCAAATTATTCGCATAAAATCTTTTTCAAAAATAGTGACCAGGACACAAAGATAACCAAAACACAAGGAAAAAATACACCATGAAGAATAACCATCAGGAACAACATAATACAGAAAGAGACCTATATTTATGGTAATCATTTCACAAAGTACACATACATCACGTTGTACATGATAAATATATTCCATTTTTATTTGTCAATGTTATCTCAATAAAGCTGGAAGAAAAAAAGAAACAGACCCACAAAGATTTCAGATATTAAACTTATCAAACAAACTATAAAACAAATATGCTTACTATGTTCAATGAAATAAAAAACAAGGTTGAGAGTTTTTCATAAAATTTGAAAATAAAAGAAAAGTGATTTGGAAAAGAATTAAATAGGGATTCTAGCACTAAAAATATAATAATTGAAATTAAGAGGTCAATGAACACATTTAATTACAGATTAGACATAGTTGAATAGAGAAAAAACTGGAAAATAAATTAGAGGAAACTATCTAGAATGCTTCATAGACAAAATTATGAAGAATATAGAAGTAATAAGAAATGTAGAAGATACAGTGAGAAATTTCAACACACAGTCAGTTGGTATTTCAAAAGGAAAGAAGAGAAAGAACAGAGATTATGGCTGAAAATCTTCTAAAACTGAACTATAACATTTCATAGATGTAAGAAATCTAATGAACCTAAGCAGACTGAATAACAAGAAACTGGTTTGGATGTTGAGTCTCTAATTTAACTGCTTAATTTCTGAATTTCTTGTAAGAAAAGCAGAAGAAGGAGAAGCAGGAGGAGAAATGATGGGCAGGGGTTGGGAGGAGAAAATGTATTTATTGTTTAAGCCATTTTGAGTTTGGGCTCAGTTACCTGCAGCCAAAAGCATCCTAAATGACATTCATGGTGAGAATAAAGTAGCCACCATTTATTGAATGTCTGCTATGTGGCACTGTACATAGGTTTCAACTTTGTGTAATTCTCCACAAAGCTTTATGAAGCAGTATTAATATATATCAGTCAAGACAGGCTTGGCAGGCTTGTAGATACAAACTACCCCAAAATCTTAGCAACTTAACAGAAAATAAGATTATTTCTTGCTCATACTTCATGTTCAACATGGTCCAGCAGAGAGCTATGATCATCATAGTCACTCAGGGTCCCAGGCTGATGAAGGAATTATCCCAACAGATGAAACAGTAGAATAATGAAGTAAATAGTATATTGGCTTTTAATGAAATGAAATGAAATGAAATATTTGACTTCTGCTCACATTTAATTGGCCAAAGCAGGTTACACAACCAAAGTATAGCGAAGTACAACCTTACCCAGAAGGTAGAGAGCTAGAAGTATTTACTGTATGGCACTAATGACTACCACAGGTAGATATTATCCTAATTCTCTGAATGAAGAAACAGACTCAGAAAGGTATTTAATCACCAGTTAGAGGAATCAAGAATGTACTAATTAATACGTTTTCCTGAAGGGGATATTTATTAACATGACTATCCTTTGGTGGCAGGGGTAGTGAGAAGAGAAATATACCAATGACATGATCTCTGAGGAGTCAAGCAGAGTCCCCAGTGGGGTCTTATCCTTGTCTATCCCAGAACCATAACCCCCAGGGGCAGAGTATGGGACCAAGGTAGACAGGGGGCAAATATCTTAGCCCTTCCTTTGTTCTACCAGGATAAGACTGGACTGCTATTGGCCACATAGAGAGCATGTGCATATAGGTACTAGGGGCTCCCACTAGCTTCTATATTCCAGGTGTTCAAGATGTGGCTAATGGGGGGGAAATAAGCCCACATAATCAGGTTGGTCATGCCAAGTTTCTTAACTTTGATCTTTGCAGGTGCAGAAAGTTTGCCAAGGCAAAGGAGACGTATCATGTCCAAACATAGGAGAAGGAGCCGCCTTGCTTTTTTCAGTCCTCAAGGCCTTCCTATGAGCTGGATTTTCCAGCCTATAATGTACAGAACATTCCCCACCTCCTTTCATGCCTAGTGATGACACTGTTCACCTCCCCACTCCCAGCACCCCACAACTATTGGCAGGCTCCCTTGGCTGCCCTTCCTGCTACAAATTTGCTGCCTCTGCCCCCAGTCCAGCCTGCTGCAGACACAGCAGCATCCATCTGGGATTCTCCCCCCATGGCAGGGAAGGAGTCAACACCAGGGTTCTTATTTATGTGTTGGTTTATTCCTTCCCAGGGATGAAGCAGTGGTTAAGGGGGAGGGGAGGGGAGAGAAGGCCTAGAATACAAGCTGTGGCGGGCTAGAGACTGGCAGAAAAAAATGTCTCCATAATTTCAACTGCTTTCCAACCACACTGTCTCTAGCTGAGCCCCCTGGGTGAAAGGTCTGTATGTTACTTGGGATGGGAGATTGTAACCTTAATTATGTTTCGAAGCATTTGGCTATATTCATCCTGAAACTTCCAGCAGAAAAAAAAAATGTGGTTTCCATTACAGTGTCACTGAGGGACTTGTACTGGGGTTGGGATCATTAAAATGAAAACACTGATGAGTAAGCCACGGCATTTTGTCTCCAAGACTTAACGTCCTTCCTCCACCCCTAACCCTGTACTTTATTTTGAGACAAGCTTAAAATAGTCTGTAAAATATGGAGCTCATTATCCAATCTAACAGATTTCGTTTAACATGAATGTAGATTAAAAGCCCCATGCCAATTCTTCCTCCTAGCCAGGGTTTATAAGGAAGACACTCTTCTGCCTTCACCCTGGGCTGGGCTCTTTAGAGCACAGTTCTGCAATAACCTAGGAGAGCCAGGAGGTGCCACTTCCAACTCTACTCAGCTTATTTTTCATGATAATAACAAAAATAAAGAAATACAATCCTGCTTTGGGGGCTTTCTAGAAATTTTGCTTAGAGTCTTAAAAAGCTGAACCCAAACCAGACACCCCTCAAACCTATGAACTCTCCTGTCTGCCCATTCTTTCACATACAATGACTATATCAGGGCTACTGAGCACATTAAAAGGGGTAGAATTGGATTGAAACCACAGGGGAATATAACGGAAAGAGTTCTCAACTTGGGGCTTTTTGTTCTGGCTTCATATCTAGGCTTATCCAATAGCTAACTGTATGACTTTGGGAAGTGAAATCAACTCTTTGAGCTTCAGTTTCCTCATGTCTTAAATGAGAGATCTTTCCCAACTCCATCTCCTTTCTCCACGTGCAGGTGTCATCTCCTCTCTGGGATCTCCCCCAGGGCCCAGCATAGGGCTTTGCATAGGAGGAGGAAGGAGAGACTGATCTCTTCATTACACTGACAGTTACCTCCAAGCTTGGAGAAGTGTTCAATGATAGAGTATCCAGGTGAGGGACCTCCCTCTTGCCTCTGTACTTTCTAGTCATGGGTCCTGAGTCCCCTCAGTTATCTCATCTACACAATGAAAATAACACCCTCCAGATCACAGGGTTGTAGGAGGTCAGAATGAAGAAGGTAAGGATCTAGCCAACGACTTGAACTAGTTCACCTCTCCAGTCTCAGCCCATGATATCGCCTACTCTTCTGCTAAGAATATCAAGGCCATCTAAATTGCATTTCCTCACTTTTCCCTTTTTCTACTTAAAAATCATTTTCTAAGCACTCCTTCTTCTTCCTTCCTTCCAACAGAGGAAGTGTTCCCCTCCTCCAGTCTACCACTTCCATCTGCACTCTTTATTCAACCCATTCCTACCTCCTCCAGGCCATCACTGCACTCTACAGCACTTATCACAAGCTGCTCTTATAAATTCAACTGTCGCTTGACTTGTGTATTGTCTGCCTCACTCACTAGAATGTAAACTTCATGAAGGCTTCATGCCTTATTCATGCTGTATCCCCAGCAAATATTGGAATATTGTCAGTGCTCAAAGAATATTTATTGAATGGATAAATAAATCCATTTCAGTTCATCATTTTTAAACTTTTGTCACAGTCCCTCCCCCAGCCCCAAATATATTCAGGCCTCCCTTCTTTAACAAAATCATCACTTGACCCTAATGTCCCACCAACCACTACTCTATTTTTACCTTGCGTTTTCTGACATATTTCTCAAACAATGTGTGCCTGCTGCTGCCTCATCTTCACCACCTCCTCCCACTGCAATCTGGTTTCTCCTCATCGAGGCACTGAAACAATGCAATAAGTAGTCACCAGTGCCTTCTGTCACCAAACTCCTCAGCATTGCCCCATATCCCTGCCTGTGGTGTTCCTAACTGTCCCTTCTCCTCTATTCCCATGAAGTTATGTAGCCTGGCTCTCCTCCTACCCTTAAGGAATACTCTTCCCACCTCTCTGATCCTGTCTCCCTATGTCAACTCTTTCCAAAAGCAGTCTACACTGCTCTCATTTCTCTCTATTCTGTCTTTCCTGAGCTAATATCAGCTCACTATCACTTCTAGGCAGATGACTCAAAGTATGCATCTCCTCCCTAACCGCTCCCTAGAAACACAGACATACTTTGGCTGCATAAAGGAACTGGGCACCTTGTGCCCATCTAAAACACAAAGTTTCTAAATCCCTACCCCAATCCTACCCGCTTTTCAGACTTTTAGTGTGACTGTCACCACTCCTCTAGTCAAACCTAAGCATGGAAGCTTCAATCATCCTTGAACATGAACAGTGAGAAATCCCTGCTACTCTCTGACATTATCTTGTGCATCCTTGTCTTCCTTCCTTTCCGTAGACCTACACTTCTTTTCCTCCACTTCTTCCTGTGCATTCAGATTTATCATTAAAGGACATTGCCAGCACCAGGCCCTTGTGCTCAGAAGTTCCCTGTGACTTCTTCTCCCTCTCATGCACCTTACCTTTCTGATACACTGACCTTCCCCCTTTTCTTAAGCTATCCAACCCCTCAACCCACCTTGTGCTTCTGCCCATGCTTTACTGACTAGAATGCTTGGCCTCACCATCTTCACCAAGCAAACTCCTATTCATCCTGCATCCCCAAGCTGAACTATCAGATATTCTAAGACGACTTACTTCTCCAACTCCTCCAGGCAATTATTCTGTCCTCTGTGATCCTATGCAGGCCTAAGTAATTACACTTACCAATCTTGTCGTAAAGTACTTTCTAATGCATCTGAGTCTCTCCTTAAACCATAAGCACCCCATGTTATGCTTCTTTGTTGTCCCAGTACCTAGTCTACTACCTGGTACATGGATACTGTTCAATACTTTTTTTGGTTGAATGCTACTACCCCACCACCATTTGTTCTTAACCTGACATGCAAGCAAGAATCTTCACAAGGTGGCCCCAACCTATCTCTCTGACTTAACTCTTACTACACAGATGCTCTGGGCAGTCTGGTTTAGTCATCATTCCCCAAAATACACTCTATATTTCCTGATTTCCATCTTCATAATGAAGTACTACTAAAGCTTAACTCAGTTCTCTCCTTTTTATTCTACCTGTTATTGTATTATCTATTGAGTTATTTGTTATTGTCTATTTCCCCCATTAGTCTATAAAGCTTCATGAAGACAAGAACATTGCCTTCTTCAGCACTGTATTTCCCAGTGTCTGGAATAGAACAAGCCACATAGTAGGTCTTCAGAGGACATTCATTGTCCTTCAGAGGACAGGAATGAATATTTCCTCCTTCATTCAGACCAATTGTTTCTCCCTTTTATGAATTCACAGGACTCATTTAGCAGTTCAACATGAAATAGCATCTTGTGGCATCACATAGATGTATTGTAGGTGTTGTAAGTATATATTTTGTAGGTATTGCAGGTATTGTTCACATGGAACCATGGAACGTTAGAGCTAGAAGAGATCCCTTTGTAAGTAATCTGTCATTTGATAGAGAGGCCAACAGAGACTCAGAGAGGTTACTGTTGATTCTCAATCTTTCAGCAACCCTTCAGGAGTTTGAATTTTAAGCTTCCTGAGGGCAGGAATCCTACCTCCTACCCATGAACACTTCCTGCTATACCTGGGCCCTTAGTAGATATTACTACTGCCACTAATAATAACATTATTTATTGCTTTGATGGTTTCTTTAATAACAAGCCACCTGTGTCCACAAGGTGAAGAGCAAACCCATCACTTATACTGGGGTCCAGCTGGCTTTCTGACCACTCAGGGACACAGCTGTCCCACTGCCCCTCAGTTCTCAGCAATCACTGAATATGCCACAACAGAAGAACAGGTCCTGGGAGGCCATGCCATACCCAGGGAAGTGCTGCCTCACTGTTCTCACATCACAGTAGCCTCCACCCCACAGGATGGAAACATCACACCAGGACTTCACAAAGCAGCTATCAGTGTCCTTCCCCCAGGACTTGGCCTAGATACATCTTGTCTGGGGATCTCACACCTCAGACAAGACACCCCAGTGACATGCTCTACTATCTGCTGATGGGGACAGTGGCTGGACACCCAGTTTAACATGCATGCTGGAGACAGAGAGAGATATACAGCAGGTATAGGAGACAGCCCATCCTAGACAGCAATCGGGGGCCCTAGATCTTGACTTTTCTCTTAGCAGCTTTCTAACTTTAGCAAAGCACTTAATGTTTATGAGCCTGTGTCCTGTCTGTGAAATGAAAACTGCTGTGACCTATCTCAGAGAGGTATAATGAGGACCAAAGGAGTAAAATGTCTGGAATTATCAAATAATCACAGTTTTTCTTTTTCCTCCTTAACAATGCTGTGATAATCACTTGCTCCCTGGAGAGTTCAGATACTTTGTTAGCCAAAGTTATTTATTAGGTTTCCTATTAGGATACAACCTTGAACTAGGTGTCTAGCTGAAAATACAAAGGAAAGGTGGGGACAAGGGCCTGCCCTCAGGGAAGCTCGACTCTCAATGGAGGGAAATGACCCCCTAGAAGCAATTAAGCTCCCTAATAGCTGCAGAAGTCCAGGAGGACAAGCACATACTTACTGAATACTTACTGGTACCAGATACTGGCCACACATATTAACTCCTCCAATACTCACAACATCAGAAGTATATATTATCACTACCCACAGGAGTACATCAGAATCACAGAACACTAGCCTTGCACCTAAGTGTCCACAAGTTTCTGAACAGAACCAGGTATGATTAGTCAGGGGAGCTTTTTCTGGAGGACACAGGGGTTAAGAGGTTTAGAAGGAAAAGAATGTGGATTAACTATAAGAAGAGGATTCAGGCATTTCAAGAGGAAGCACAAGAAAGTATGAAAGTTGCTGGTGAGGCTCTGGTGTAGAACAATGGGGAATTGTTCTATGATGCTGGTTCAAGTGGCCCTGTGCTCAAACTGTTTATTAGACAAGAGGCCTGGTTCCTTTAGGAAAGTGATCTTGTGCCAAAATCCAATTAAATAACTTTAATAGGTATATATTTGTGACTTAAAAAGCTAATTTAAAGTAACTTCTTTACGTATTATATGAATATTCAGCTCAAATGGGAAGGTGATTACAACCTAAACTCTCTAATTAGAAAAACTCCAGCATAGGAAAATTGCCCAATATGCTTTTCTTATACATGCTGTGTGCTTTTCTTTTCTTTTTCTCACTGACCATAGGAGGGAATGCACAAGTCACAGAGGTTGGCACAAAGAAGCCACACATCATGCTGGGCACACATATGTAATAGTTAACAAGAACAGGGCAAGCCAAGGTTGGTATCTAGAGTGCATGGCAGGCTAGGGACCAGTTACAAGCAGATGATCTAAGTAGAGACACCAAGCCTGACCCAGTTAGGGGCCAGAGCTGTGCAGATAACTAAGCAGCAAGCAAGCCAAAGATAGGGCAAGCCAAAGACAGGGCATCTGTCAGTTATGGGAGACCATGGGCCAGGAAGAAGGCTGCAGGCATGGTGAGGACAAGACCAAAAAGGAGGCAAGCACAAAGATCAGGGTACCCAGACAACCAAGGCCATGAGATCCTGCTGAGTCTGGGCCCTGCACTGCACCTGGGCAGAACCAATCCTTGAACTAGAATGTGTGGGAGATTTGAAAGTTGAGACAACAGAGAATGGCCAGTCAGGGAGAGATGAACTTTGGTGAAAAACCCAAGTAGATTCCTGGCCAAAGTAGAGCCCAACACCACAAAGGTTTGAGGACAGCTATTTTCCTTACCTCCCACCTATCCTGAAGGGAAAAAGAGATTTTTCTTTCCCTTAATTCTAGCAGATTATGGACAGTGCCCATGTATTTCCTGGTATGAGTTATACTAAGCAAACAAGGAAAGGTTTTTAACATCTATAGTGACAGACTGCCATCCCTATCTCCAAAACTCTAGGCAGCCAGAACTGAGAGCAATAAACCCAAAACAAGCTGGGGCCAGACAACCTTCTGAAATACAGGTAAATTATTTTCTTGGGAATATGAAGGCCAAGCTTTAGCTACATAGTGATAGGAAATGGTTGAAGTTTGTAAAGAAAGCTGCATGAATTGTACCCAAAGGATTATGTTCTTTTACATTTTGTTCCTTAGTATATTCCTATGTATACTCCTGTGTTTACTATTCTCATATAGTGAATTATTTTCTCATTCATTTTGTTATTTTGCACAAGAGTCTTTTTTGCCTTTTACTCTCTGGCATCCATATTCAAGGTTGACAACAAACAATTCTCAACCCTGGCTGCTATTAGAATCCTGCAGAGCTCCTTAAGAATGTCAGTGTCCAGCCCCCTTTCCAGTTATTCTAATTTAATTGGCTGGGGTAGGGGGTTGGAGGGGAGGAACTGAACATTGTGCTTTCTAAGAGCTACCAGATGATTCTCACGTACGAGGAATGAGAACCAGTTGGTTTCTGGTCCAGAATCCAAAGCCCTTTGTGGTAGGGTAGCTACAGCAATGTGGACAAACCACCATGTAGATAATCCCATCAGCTTACTTTTATTGCCTGTGCTTTTAAGGTCTTAGACATAAAATCTTTGCCTAGACCAATGTCCTGAAGGGTTTCCTCTATGTTTTCTTCTAGTAGTTTTATAGTTTTGGGTCTTACATTTAAGTCTTTAATCCATTTTGAGTTGATTTTTGTATATGGTAAGAGATGGAGTCTAGTTTCATTCTTCTGCATATGGATATACAGTTTTCCTAGCACCATTTATTGAAGAGGGTGTCCTTTCTCCCATGTATGTTCTCGGCACCTTTGTCGAAACTAAAAAGCTTCTATACAACAAAGGAAACAATCAGCAGAGTGAAGAGACAACCTGTAGAATGGGAGAAAATATTTGCAAACTATTCATTCAACAAGGGATTGATATTCATAATATCCAAGGAACTCAAAGAACTTGACAGCAAAAAACCAAATAATCCCATTAAAAAATGGGCAAAGGGTGTGTATAGATGTTTCTCAAAGACAGACATTCAAATGGTCAACAGGCATATGAAAAAATGCTCAACATCACTAATCATCAGGGAAATGCAAATCAAAACCACAATGAAATATCATCTCACCCCAGCTAAAATGGCTATTATCAAAAAGAAAAAATAACACATGCTGGCAAGAATGCAGAGAAAAGGGAACCCTTACATGCTGTTGGTGGGAATGTAAGTTAGTATAGCCACTATGGAAAATAGTATGGAGGTTTCTCAAAAAACTAAAAATAAAACTGCTATACAATCCAGCAATCCCACTACCATTTATCCAAAGGAAAGGAAATCAATATATCAAAGGGATACCTGCACCTTCATGTTTATTGCAGCACTATATGGAATCAACCCAAGTGTGTATCAACAGATGAATAGATAAAAAAAATGTGGTGTATATACACAATACTATTCAGCCATAAAAAACAATGAAATCCTGTCATTTGCAGCAACATGGACGTAACTGGAGGTCATTGTGTTAAGTGAAATAAGACAGCCACTTAACAAATATTGTATGTTCTCACTCATACAGAAGCTAAAAAAGTTGATCTCATGGAGGTAGAGATTAGAATGATAGTTACCAGGCACTGGTAATGGGGTTGGGGGTGGTGAAGAGAGGTTGGTTAATTGGTACAAACATACAGTTAGATAGAAGGAATAAGTTCCAATGTTTGATAGTGCAATTGTGGGGGGGCTATAGTTAACAAAAATATATTAGATATTTCATAATAGCTAGAAGAGAAGATTTGAAATGTTCCCAACACAAAGAAATGACAAATATTCAAGGTGATGGACATCCTAAATAGCCTGATTTGATCATTACATATTGTATGCATGTATCAAAATATCACATGTATCCCACAAACATGTACAATTATTATATATTGATTTCAAAAAGCACCAAGAAGAAATTAGCAGCCTAAAACCTATGTTGTAAATTCAACATATCATTTAAATTTTCCAAACTTCAGTCATTTTTGAACTTCTATCACCATTTTCACCATGTCCACGTATCTCTTAACTTACACCATTATTTCCTTGATACTAAGTTGACTCCATTTTTTACTTAAATTTATTTTTAAAAGAAACTAGTGGACTGGGGATAACAGTAAGGTGACATAAAAAGGCAGAAGCAAAAGAAGAAAAGATAATGGCTCCTGAGAGGAAAAGGCACTCAGAGCTAGAGGGCAGGGAAAGCAGGGAGGGCAGGTCCAGGGCTGGAGACACCGGACCCATGGGGCAAAGTTGGCCCAGCATAGGGGTGAGAAGGGATGGAAGTTGAGAGATGAGTTGGAGAATAATAGAGAAATGCCAGGGAATGGGGATACTGGTAGCAGGTAGCATGAGGCTGTGCCCTGAAAGAGCATGAGGGACAGAGAATAGGCATGAGCCAGGGGCCAGCTGGCGGAGCAGACATCTGAGGCCACAGCCCAGGGCAGGGCAGTGCAAGGGTAAGAGTGAGGCTGGAGGGGGGAAGGAGGGGAGAGATGAAGAGTGGGTGGGGCTGAGGAGGGCCTGCACTGGATGGGGTGGGGCAGGGGTACACAGCCCAGCAGAAGCAGGTATTGGACAGAATAGATTGTCCTCCAGACTGTGCAAGGCAGTGACCAGCAAGAGAAGCTCCACCAGTGGTGGACATTCCCACATACTGGAAACGCTGCCTGATGCTCTATGAATAAAGAACAGTCTTTCACTCTTTCCCCTTTCACTATCAAAAAAAAAATTACATGTAAACAAAGGAATATAAAACCCCACCTTATTTGTCAGATCCCCACAAACACACCGAAACTCAACATCAACGAAAAGCAACATTACTTCTCTTCTTTTATATACAACTCATGTTTCTTATCTTTATAAGCTCTTTTCTTTTGATGGACAGTCCCCATTGTAGGAACCATCTCTTAGTCAATGTCTACAAGCACAGAAGACAATCAGCAGAGTTGACAAACGCCCAGTAACAAACAGCATAAAAACAGTATCTGTTTTAATGAGAATAAGTCATCCAAATAATGTCTGAACAAGCTGGCAATTCATTACCATATAGATCCTTGCATATAGTTAAGTACAGCCCTAGAAAACAATACCTTTTATTTTTTAAATCCTTACCCTTAGCTGAACAATGATGAGGGTGACAAAAGATTAATCTGCAATCACCAAGCCCACACTGTTATTTCTTTGTAAAGTTTATTTCTGCTTCATGGTGTATTCTAACGTTTCCTCTCTTCTCCTAGGTGTGTCAAATCACAGACTCATTCATCCTCCAATCACAGCCAAGTGAGCAACTCAGGCCAGCACACAGCTTGTTGATTATTTCAATTTCCTGGGCTAAACTCATCATTTCCCACTTCTTATTTCTTATTCCCTCCTTACTTTCTTGAGGCCTGTTACTTTCAAGATGACCTAAGGGACAACAATGATGAAGGCAAAATGACATAAAATCCTAAAAACAGATGAAGGGAGATAAATTCTGTTATACTTAAGAAAGATTAAATCTAGGGAAATTTTGTACAGTGCCCAGAAGGGTGGGTTCATCTTTCATTCATTCATTCGACAAGTATTTACTGAGCATCTCTAAGCTAGCTCAGTCTAACATGCCACTTTAAAGCAAGCAATTTTCTATGCAATGTTAGCTAACATTAGTTACAAGAGGAAAGTTGATAGATCCAAAAATTCTGTTTGAATATGGATGCGAGTATGCACACATACTATAATACCCATTAACCAGAACTGGGCAACATAATCAACACCAAACCCCCAAAAGCGTGGAAATCAGATACCCCACACAGTCAAGAGTTGCTAGTCTAAAGCTTCACATTAAGGAAAACCCTAGAGACAATGTTTGTGAAAGACCACAAACTTTCAAGTTACTATACATGGTGACCAAACATGCACGGAAGAACATACCATTCTGGCAACCAAGCTTTGCTATCCAGGGAGACAGGTTAGTCTATCAACCCATAAATTAATTAACCTGACATTTCCAAGAAGGCCTAACACATGCACTAACACAATAAATTTCCCCAACATTCTATCATGTAGTTGTTATTAATATACCTATTTTTCAGATTAACAAACTGAGGGTAAATCATTTATTCAAGGGCACTTAGAAAGCAATGGAGCCAGAATTTGAACCTAAGTTTGCAATTCATGGGTTCAAGCATTTTCTTAAAAAAAAAATTAGTATTATCATAGCTTATACATTAACATCTAGTTTCTTTTTATAATTAGCATGATATGTTAGTTTGAATCTTGTTTTAATTCATGTAAGTATAAATTGTCTCTAAGCCTTTAACAATTCTTAATTGGACTTTTCTCAGTTCCTGGTTTTTACATACCACCTGTTCCTGTCTTTTCCAGGATGTTTGTTGGAGAGTGAGAATTAACTGTCTTGGAAACGAAAACTAACATTTAAGGGGTGCTTTGTTCATGCCAGGCACTAGGACAAGTATTTCACTTGCAGTTTTCCACTTAAGCCCTACAGCAACACTCTGAACTGGTACCACTATTATCATCATCACCCCTTTTTACAAATGAAGGAAAGGAGGCACAGAAATGTTAAGTAACTTGCGTGAGGTCACACAGATAAGGGAGATATATACCTGGCAGTCTCTTCCCCCTTCTCCCAATCTATGATCTTAACCAATATGAAGTTATGGTTTCCTTTTTCTTTTACCCCCCCTGGAGGGCACACTGGCTTCAGAATGGTTCCTTTCTTAACACTGTCATCTCATTTCAAGTCTGGGCTCCCACTGGCCTGTTTCTCAGTGCTAGTGAGAGACTGCTTTCAGTGTGTGCTGGTTTGGTTTCCTCCATCTTTGATTTCTCCCCTGATAAGGGACTTGGTTCACCTTCTCTGTGCAGCTTTTTGCTTCCACCTGGTATTGACCTCCTGGCACACCTAAGACTGTTCCCAGTAGAGATTAACACACCTTGGGCTGTGTAGCAGGGCTTCCCCAGGATCATCTCTTCTATCAGGGGTTTGATCTCATTCTTGCCAAAACCTCTTAAAGAAGCCAAAGCTTTTAAAAATAACATTGAACATTTTAAAAAATCAATTACTAAACAAAATTCACAGTGGCTTTTCCTTATAATAGAACATCTGGATTTGTGTCACATTGTCAGGAGATTTTAATTGCATGACTATTTGATGGTGAAATGTATTAAGGTCAGACTTCCCCTTTCCTTTCCAATATCTGCAAATTCTGTACCAGCTCTATCTATAGACACCTGACAAAAGGAGCTGTCTTCAGAATAGGTACTATAGCTCCATGATGCTGAGAGGTATGCAGGGAGGAACTTAGCATTTACTAAGCACCTACTGTGTGCACCAGACATGATATTATATGTTTTACATATATGAGTTAAATAATAACTTCACAACAACCCTAGCAGACAGGCCTTACCATGCCCATTTTACAGATGGGGAAACAAGCTCAGAAAGGTCACATAAATCAGCCTAAGGTCACAGAGTTGGTCAGTGGTGGAGCTGAGACATGAGCCTGTGTCTGTTTGCCCCCAGCTTCACGCTGCAGGGAACATTCTCCTTCCCGTACTGCTTTTCAGAGTGTTCTGTCAAGAGCCCTGCAAGGCAGGGCTTAACTTGTCTTTGACTACAGTACTGAGCTCAATGAAAAACCCAACAAGAAATGAGATCCTGTTATCCAGATGCTTCCCAAATGACCCTGTGCTCCCGATTCCCAGCTGGGTCACACATGTCCCCAGAAAAATAGCCTTTCTTTACTTTCCATGGGTTTGCTACTCGCTTCTGTTTCATTTCTTCTCTCTCTTCTTGCCCCCACTCCCCTCTCTGCTATGTCTCTCTGTGTGTCTCTATGTCTCTCTGTGTGTGTATCTCTCTCTCAGTCCCAGTCTCTCTCTCTGACATACACGCGCACTCAGGATACCTCGATCCAGCAGCCGGAGCAAGCGGAGATACCAGAGATACCACTGGTCCCAGAAGCGGTCCGTCATCCCACCCTGAACGCATCCTTCACAGCCAGTCCCCTCGGCAGAGCCTCATCCCACCACCGCCGACTCGAGGAGGCCGGAATCACTTGACGCTGGGCTCACACGCAGCCTGCTCTAAGCAAATGCTTGCCTGCAAAGACAGCCACCAGTCCTCCCACACAGAGGCTGACTGTGCCTGGAGCCGGTTTCACAGCAACAAAGGAACAAGTGCAGAACAACGCCGTGTGCAGACCGAGCCTGCCTGGACCCAAGGGGAGGTCGGAGATGCGTGGGAGGGAGTCAGGGAGGACTTTTGCTAACAGGTGAGGTTTGAGGTGGTCTTGGGAATGAAAATCCACAGTCAGGGCCATGTCTTAAATTTTATTCCAGTATCTCCCGCCATCCTGGCTTCCATGCCTCCCACACCAGAGGCCAAAGGCTCCTCCAGTAGGATGGGGGGTGGGAAGCTGGCAGCTCAGCCATCCTAAATCCTGAGGCCAGTCCAGAAGACTGGGAGCCTTACTGCCTCACTGTCCAGACCACAGGCACTCCTTATCCAAGACTGCTAGACCCACACGACCAGAAAAAGGCCACAGATCCTTTTTTCCTATGTCTCTTCACAGAGCCTCTCTTATAGTAGAGATAGCATGGGCTCTGAAGTCACACAGTCATGGGTTCAAATCCTGGTTACCACTTAATACTTGCCTGGCCTTGATCAAGTTACTTCAACTCCCTAAGCCTTAGCTTCCTCCTCTGTAAACTAAAGAGAAAAGTATTTGCCTCCCAGAGGTATCATGAGGCTCAAAGCAAAGGAAGAACATAATGTTTCTGTATAGTGTGCGGTAGACAGTGGCAGACAGAAAGTTCTCCCTTGCCCTCTAACCCCCTCCCTCTGGCCAGATTCTCAGTTCCCCACATGCCCACACATCCCATGGTTTCCTACCTGCCCACCTTTGCTCCTGCCCTTCCTGCCAACAGCATGCCCTCTCTACTCCCCCACCTCACCAAGGCCAAATCCTACCAACTTTTCCAACATCTAACCTAAATGCCACAGAATCTGGGAAGACGTCCCTCATCCTCCCTCCTTTATATTTCATTGTTTTCATTCCACCTTCTCCTTTGTATATGACTCTTCTTTACTTGACCATGAACTCCATGAAGGTAGGATCTGCTTTTTAATCATCTTTGTGTCCCCCAAAGTACCTAATGTGGTGTCTTAAACTTCACCAGTACTTAAGTGATTACTAACTAAACTAATGAACAAGCAAGGGAGTCTAGGTCCCCCACACAATTTGTCCTTGTCACAGGGAAAAGAGTGGACTGTGGGGCCTCAGTCCCTGGGCACTGCCTAAAGCCTGTAGAAGGATGACAGAGTACCCTGTCCTCACCCTACTCAGGGCCCCTCTTACAGTGGGCTGGCCACCCACATGATGGGGCTGTGCCTCAGGTAACCAAGGAGTCCTGCTCACATAAAAGGAAATATGAGGGGACCCCAGGTCTAGGACAACCTCATTCTCCACGCCTAAAAATGACCCAGCAGCCACCTGCACATTCAGCACACCTCTTGTTCAGCCTAGGCCACGCCAGCAATGCCTTCTCACTGTCTTAACAGAAACATTGGCCTCCCAGGCCTCCTGGTCTCTGTCAGGCAGCTAGCAAGAGCATGGCTCCTCGGGGAGAAGGCATGTCCAGGCGGCAGGATTTAGGAGGGAGAAGGAGAAAGTGAGCAGAGCCACAATCTCCACCCACCTGCCCCTGTCCTTGCACCACCACCGCCTTGTGGATCCTTCTTAAAGGGCAGCACTGGGTCTGAACAGAGACACACTACCCAAGAAGCTACCTCTCAGGCTCTATTAGCATTATTTTCTTATTACCTTAAATGGACAAGACTCCAGTGTGTAGCTAACACAAGAATGCAAACCCCTCCTCCTCTCTCCAGTGGGAAGAAGTGACCCGAAGTCTCCCCTTTTGTGAATAACAAGAATCCATCACTCACGTGTGGCCAGTACTTTTTAGTTCACAAAGTACTTTTACATCCATCATCTCCTTTGGGCCCCTTAACAGCCCTGCAAGGTCTATAGAGTGAGAATTACTTTTCCCCAGTCTACAGAAGAGAAAACCATATTCCAAGAAGTTAAATCACTTACTTAAGATCAAATGACTGGTAGGTGCCCATCTATCTATCTCCTCCCTAAAAGAGTTTCTGGGGCTCTAGATTGTTTCCTGGGGATTCTCCATGACATCTTTCATGGAGAAATGGAAGTCCTCACAGTAGGGCAGGACCTGGAGAAACAAGGCTGTTTCCAAACAGGAGTCCCGAGGGAGCCCCTTCAGGGCAGTGCTGACATGCTATGGACACAGGCTGAGTAGAGAGTCTGAGTATGGCCACTTATTGACTAAGGGCCTTTCATCTTTTTCTTTGGCCTCCAGCTTATGGCTGCAGAGAGAATGCATCTCCAAATAAGAATGCCAAAATGGTTTTTTCTAATACAACTGGGACGAAATCTGAAATGGGAGGCTCCCACCATGGCAGGAGACCTAGACAGAGAGGGATTGTGAGGCAGGAAGTCCCAGTGACCATGTGGACACTGTAAACTAGAGTGCTCTAACAGTGCTAATGCTACTAGTCCATGTCCCATTTTTCGGCCTGGAGAAAGAAGCTGGTCCTGTTCCCCACCCTATAGTAATAAGGGCAAAACATTCCAGACAGCCTCATTTTCAGAGGGAAAGGGAATAAAGACTTAAAGAATAATATGGGTGCAAGCACTTCCCCCGCAAACAATGAGCCTAAGAACATAAGCATTACCCCTCAGGTCAGGCCCAGAGTGAACCCATTCAGCCTGGAGTTTGACTCAAGATTGACTTCAACCTATCAAGCTGGGTTCCTGGGAGCTACCCAGCCCACCACCACTCATTTCTCCAACTCCCACAGAGTCTCATAAGCCTTACTTTAAATGCAGCCCCTCCAGAAGTTGAATAAAATGTTCCAAGAGACTGTCAGCATTGCCATTTAGCTGCAGTGCAATTAGAAAGGACGGGATATTGGCCAGGACAGAGCCTTATTAGTAGGTTTTTGTTGTTGTTTTTGTTTTGTCTTAAACAATGCTTCCACAGTAGCTCCTTTTTCATCATGGTCAAAGCAAGAACAGTCATTCTCATTGGCATGATTCCTCCAGCCCACCCAGCTGGCCACAGAGACATGTTCTCCAGGGACAAACAGTGTCTCCAGGCCAGCAGCAGCCCATCCACTCCTGAGGGCTGCTGCCTGTCTGGATGTTCAGCAGTTACTCGATGTCATAACAGAGATGTGTTCCTTTCTCTTTGATGTTCCTTCTTCTTTCCTTGGCACTGTTCTTTCTCTCTCTCTCTCTACCCGCCCCAACATGAAAACACTGTGTTCCCGATCAGATGAAGCCAGCACAAGTGTATGGAGCAGAAGGCAAGCAGCACTGAGGGAGGAGAGATCCAATCATGTCCCAGATCTTTCCCATTCATCTCCCGGGACAATGACCACTGTTCCCTCAGCAGCACTGGCTGGCTCCTTAGACACATGGAGCTATCTGACAAGTGAAGGCTACACAAGAGGTGGCACAGTTGCTGGTGTCTGCAAACCAGAATGAAGACTGCCTGAAGACATGGTGTCTGCCCCCACCCCACCCCAGGAAGTGGGCTCCACCAGGCTGCCATTTTGCCCTGCAAGCTGTGCTTCATTGCAATATGAATCAAACACTCCAGCAGACACCATCCTCACCCACCTCCCACACCACTTCTGTCCCCTTAGTGATTAGCACCCAAGTGGTAAAGTGAAACCTGTGGCAACACATTCTCAGGGATGCCATTCAGGGGATCTGCCAGTATCTTCTATACAGCCTGGTGTCCCCAGGTGAACAGGCTCCTTAGGTCCACATCTGAGGACAGTATCTAAAACAAGTATTGCTTAGACACTGAAATTCAAGCCCACCTCTCCCAAGAGGCCTTTTCCAGCTAACCTCATACATTCTCAGAGGTTCTCAAAGTTTAATGGGCAGCAGAATCACCTTAGAGGGTTGGTTATCCATGCAGATAACTAGGCCTCACTCCCAGAGGCCTGCATTTTTAACAAGCTCCCAGATAATTCAGAGACGGTGATCTATCTCCTTCTGTGCCTGTTCTCCTCTTTTACCCTCAGCACCAACTTCATTTAACTATTTTGAATTCTAAAGTGTACCCTGTCTCCCCACATACCCTAACAGTCCAGTAGGGAGGGAGACTCTGAGTCCCCCACTAGACTAGGCTCACCTGGAAGGTAGAGGGGAGTCCCTCCTCCTCTCAAGGCCCAGCAGAGGGCCCCACATGGAAAGCTTCAGAAGCTGCCAGCCAGGAGGCTGAGAAATCAGCCTCACCTCTCCACATGCTCCAGAAAGTATTCATTCTGCCACGGTTGCACTTCACATCTGTACAATGGCTTTAAATGTCGCCTCAAATATCAGACCAGTCAGCAGGAGGGAAAGGCAGAAGTTAATTAGCCTGCCTTGCCCCGGCTTTTGTGTAGCTTTCATCCTTGCTCACCTCTGATGTCTGCTGAGATCTTTAACTCTCCCTTGGCTGAGGGAGGCCCAGCTCATGGAAGGCTTCACACAACCTTTCACTGCACTGGGCTCTAAACCACATTGACTACAAGGCTATAGTAACCAAAACAGCATGGTATTGGCACAAGAACAGAGACGTAGACCAATGGAACAGGACTGAGAACCCAAATATAAAACCAACCTCATACAGTCACCTGATCTTTGACAAATTCCAGAGAAACGTACACTGGGGAAAAGATTACCTATTCAATAAATGGTGCTGGGAAAACTGGATGGCCATATGTAGAAGACTGAAACTGGACCCACACCTCTCACCTCTCACAAAAATCAACTCACAATGGATAACAGACTTAAACCTAAGATGTGAAACCATAAGAATTCTCAAAGAAAATGTTGGAAAAACTCTTATGGACATTGGTCTAGGCAAAGAATTTATGAAGAAGACCCCCAAAGCAATCACAGGAGCAACAAAAATAAATACATGGGACCTGATCAAATTAAAAAGCTTCTGCACAGCCAAGGAAACTATCATTAGAGTGAACAGATAACCTACAGAATGGGAGAAAATATTTGCATGCTACACATCTGATAAAGGGCTGATAACCAGAATCTATACGGAACTTAGGAAAATCAACAAGAAAAAATCAAACAACCCTATTAAAAAATGGGCAAAGGACATGAACAGAAACTTCTCAAAAGAAGACAGAATAATGGCCAGCAAACATATAAAAAAGTGCTCAAGTTCTCTAATCATCCGGGAAATGCAAATCAAAACCACAATGAGATATCACTTAACTCCAGTGAGATTGGCTCATATCAAAAAATCCCCAAACAACAAATGTTGGCGGGGATGCGGACAGATAGGAACACTCATACACTGCTGGTGGGACTGCAAATTAGTACAATCTCTATGGAAAGTAATATGGAGATACCTCAAAGAATTAAAAGTAGAATTACCATTTGACCCAGCAATCACACTACTGGGTATTTACCCTAAGGAAAAAAAGACATTCTATAATAAAGACATCCGCTCGCGAATGTTCATAGCAGCACAATTCACAATTGCGAAGATGTGGAAACAACCCAGGTGCCCATCAATACACGAATGGATTAATAAAATGTGGTATATGTATACCATGGAGTATTACTCAGCAATAAAAAACAATGGTGAATTAACACATCTGGTATTATCCTGGTTGGAGCTAGAGCCCATTCTTCAAAGCGAAGTGTCACAAGAATGGAAAAACAAGCACCACTGGTACTCACCGTCAAATTGGTACTAACTGATCAACACTTATATCATACAGGGCAATAATACTCATCAGGGGGCGGGCAGGCGGGAGCGGGGTGGAGGGGATGGGAAAACTCTCACTGAATGGATGCGGGGAGCACAGTTTGGGGGATGACCTCGGTTGTAGCTCTGACATAGGCAGTGCATGGGCAATATATATAGCCAAAGTGTTGTACCCCCATAATATTCTGAAATAAAAAAAATAATAATAATAAAAAAATAAATAAATAAACCACATTGATAAGTGGGGGAAACTTGATCCCTCCTTCACCCCTTCCCTGAGGACTTCTAGTTCCCCCATAAGTCAACAGAACCCCATGTTGCATTGAATCTCCAACACAGCGTGCCACCCCAACACCTGCCACTGCCCCACCCAAGGGCGAGACTCACTCCCCACACACACTTCTAACGCTTACCCATCTGGGGCCACATTCCCTGTCATCTAAATCCTGTGAAAAGTATTTTGTTAACCTCATCCCCTCTGAGGTATTTATAATGAGAACTTAATATTTAGGCGCTCAGGAAATATTCACATTTTAGCAACAGATAAAGCCTTAAGTGAAAGGAAGGCAAGTGGAAGCCCAGGCCTTAGGTAAGCAGTGGTGGGGGTGGCTACTTGGGGGTCGAGGAGCAGTCGATGGCTTGCCTCCCTAAGTTTTTGTAGGCATTGCCCTTGTCAGGCCCCCGACAAAGGCAATTCACAGGGGCTGGTTATTCTTCCTCCCGCCCTGACCTCCCGTTTCCTACTCAACATGATCACCTGGTTGGATGCCATCCCCAAAACACTTGAATTATAATGTAGTTCATCTTGAAGAAAAAGAAAAGGCTGGTAAGACCACCTCAGAACCTGACCCAAGAGCGTTCCCTATTAGCTCCTATGCTGCCTCACAACCAGTGACGTGGCTCCTCCATCTCACTTCCTCTAAGAGCAGTTTCTTCACCCACCAAAGGAGGGAGAATTACTTAATGGCCTACAGGCACTTCAAGATAGGGGGCCCTTCACCCCCCAGGAGGTTTGGTTTCTCTTAAATGTTCCTCACACCTGTCAATTCCTGAGCTCACCACCAGAGAATCAGGAAAACTTAAGTTGCCAGTCACCACAGCTGAAAGCTCATACCTCAGCCCTGACCAGATGGAGCCCTTCTGTGAAGACTTTCTCCCTCTCTCTACATCCCACGACCTTCTCCATCCCCTCTGAGAACTTTTCCAAATAGCCCCCCTACACACATCTGCCAGTAAAATCAGGCACCATACAATGAGGACTGGGTTGATAATAATAAATGTGAATTTTAATAGGATCAAAAAGAGCCCACTGTATCATCAAAGAAATGCTAAATTTTGGTTAGCATATATCTAGAGCTAAACATTTTTTCCATACTCTCTTGAGTTTCTTTTTCTTTTTTGGAAAATTTAAAATCCGTGCATCCCATAGGGCAACCCACTATTAAATGAGAATATCTGACTCACCTGAATGCCCTGACTCCCCACACACATACACACTTCAAGCTGAATAACGAAATTACCTGCACACTAGCCAATTTGAACTCTTTCTTCCTTGGCTTTTATTTTCAAAAAGAAAAAAATCATGTGCAAAGATCACTTTACTTTTCAGCAAATGAATTCTGCTTATGGTTCTTAAAAATAATTGATTCTCATAATTCTATAAATCTATTTATCACCTTGTTTATACTGTTAATTTGCAAGCCTTCAGGGTATTGGGAAAGGGCTGAGGCTTTGGAATCAGACCAACCTGATCCAAATTCTAAATTTTTTTTCTAACTGACTAACCTGGGGCAAATCACTTAACTTCCCTAAATCTCATTTTCTTTATTGTTTGGATGAAGATAAAACTTATCCTATAAAACTTGAACAACTTTCATGAGGAAAAAACAAAATAACATATAAAATACAAAGCACTACACCTAATACATTGTGTGTGCTTAATAAAGGTTAGTGCATTCTCCTACATTGGAAAAGCTCTGGTCAGGTGATATTCTCAACTCATGGGACCTAAGGGGACAGATGAACCAGTAAAAAACAGTGTCAGCTTTGCCACTGAGGACAGCCAAGCGGCTTTTATGAAGTCCTCCGTTAGGGACAAGTCACCACCTCAAGTCTCCTAAGCTTCTCTATCTGCCCTTCAGGAGGGGGAAAGATTCTTAGATCTTACTTTTCCTCTAATTCCTGTGACACACACCGCCCCCCCCCAGCAGTGACAATAAAAATGCCCAACAGCCTCAACTCATCTGCCTACATGTTCTGCCCTAACATGGGTGGGAAAGTTACCCAATAGATTCAATTGTGAAAACTTCCTATAATACATGCGGATGTCCCTCAGCACTAAGAAGATGGAAAACTATGAAGTTCCTGATGGAGCAGCCATATAGTGTACAGCAATGATTTGGCATCCCTAAAAGTCCATCAATCCTGGCCTCACATCATGTGCTCAATAAAGCCTAGTTAAAGATATCCATGGGAAAAAAAAACTATAAAACTTCAGGAAGAAAAATTTTTATGGTTTTAGGGCGGATGGTTTTCCCAAACAAGACACAAAACTCTATATATTGGCTTGTATACACATTTTTTTTTTTAATTTTTGGAAGGATATACAAATCACCTAAGGAGAATAGGGTGTTGGACAAGAGCAGTGGAAGGGCTACTTTTCACTGTACATCTTCTTACATATTTTGAATTTTGGCCCTTGGACTCTATTTCCTAACTTAAAAAGGATGTTTTAAAATAACAGAGTCAAGAATAAATACAACTGTTCTTGGAGTCTAGCTGCCATGCTGTGAGAAGTCTAATCCACATGGAGAGGGTGCATGGAGAACCAAGGGTGCTGGTCAAGACCCTTGCTATCCCCCACCAGCACCAACTGCCTGCCACAAGAGAAAGTCCACTCTGGAATTTCCAGTCATCCCAGCACATGAGGCAGACACTATGATGCAGAAGAAATGCCTGGTCAACCCTCACAATCACGAGAAATGATAAATTGTTGTTCTAAGCCACTAAGATTTGGGGAGGTTTGTTATAGTATAATAGATAATGAAACAAGGAGTCATTGGCACATGCAGAGCAAGAATAAAGCCACAAGATTAGATAAGATCACTAAGGAAGTACTAAAAAGGATTGTGCCTTATTTCATCTAGAAAGCAAAAACCATGGCTTGTTTCAGGACCACATCTATTTATCTACCTATCTACCCATCTTGGAATTAGAATTCTAAAGACAGGGCTGTCACAGAGGGTGTCTAATTAACATGCTTGCTTGAATTTCAGAAAGTCAGACTTTTCTGACAGGAAGTAAATATGTCTGATTTGGCTGCTTGCTTTGACAATGAGATTTGCCTTTTCCAATTCATATAAATCTGCAGCTCCAAGATCTTGAAGAAAATATATTTAAAGTCTCTATACAATATGCAACATGCTAGAAAATATATTATTTGCAACCATTTAAGTTCATGGTAAAAAAAAGTTAAATGTCAATTTAAATGTGTGCAGGGGTACACAGTTTTCATTATTCTTTTAGGGCATACAGAAGCAAAAATGTCTGAAGCCCACTGAACTATGGTATACCCACATGGAATACTATGTGACTGTTAAGAATGAAGATGCTTTCTGTGAATTGATACGAAAACATCTTCAAGACATATTGTCGGGTTAAAAATGCAAGGCATAGAACAATACAGTTAGTATTCACCTGCTTTTGATAAGAAAGGGGTAAAACAAGTGGGGATTCAGATTTGCTTATATTTGCAAAAAGAAACATGGGAAGGATTCACAAGAAACTAATACTGATGGTTACCTATGGGAAAAGTGGCTTGGTAGACAGGGATAGGTGTGAGTACATTATATTTTCATGTATTTTAAGTCCTCACAGGATAAAAGAATATATAAAATTGCAAAAACATAAACAATGTTAGAAGATAATCTAGGAGACAAATATTTGTCATGTTTGCAACAATACATCATACAAAGGGTTAATATTTCTAGTTTACAAAGAGCCGCTAAAAACTATTAAGAAAAAGTTAACAACCTGGTATAAAAATAAGTAAAGCTTATGAATAGGCAATTCACAGATGAAAAAATACAAATGATTGACAAAAAGTAAAAAGATGTTGGCTGTTACTAATGATTGGGGGAAATGCAAATTAAAGCATTAATAGCATGCCACATTTTGCCTATAAGTTTGAGGGGGAAAACCATATAACCTAGTAGGAGAGTAAATTGGTATAACATTTTTAGAAATCAATTTGGCAGTACCTATCAACATTTCTAAAATGCCTTTGACCCAGCAATTCTTCTAAGACTCTCACCTACTGAAATATCTGCACTTACATACACATTGCAGTGTATTCTATAATAACAACAACAACAAAACCTGGAGGTAACCTAAATGTTCAACAATAGGGAACTAGTAAGATAAATTATGATACAGACTACATTATACTTGGAAACCATTAACAAGGACAAGCAGTTTTATATGTAGTGACTTGAAAGGATTCCATGATCTATTATTGGGTGGGAGAATACAATTTGTGAAATAATTGGAAATAATTTGGATTATCTCACTTTTGTGAAAAAAAAAATATATATAAATATACACATACACACTATAGGTATGTATTTCATTGTACATAGAAAAATAGTTCTGGTAGGTTATACACCAAACTATTAACAGTAGTTATCCCTGGGGAATGGAGAAAAGGTGGTTAGAGAATTGCGTTTTATAAAACGTTATGTTGTTATAATTTTTACCATAGCATTTGTTGCTTTGGTAATTTTCAAAGCACTTAAGTATTCAAGCTGACTGAAGTAGCAGCTCAAATCTTTTCTGGAAAATGGGGTGTTCCCTCAGGGCCAGGGCAACAATTCCTTCTCTACCCTCTACTCGTAGAGTCTGGAATGTGAGATGGTCTCCAGAGACCCACAGGTCATAATGACCACCTCCCCAGACATATCTACCTGTTCAAGGGCTGGCAGACAACGTGCCATCACTTTGTCCTGAGAAAATGCTATTCATCCCCCACTTTGCTCCACACTCGTACTTGCCACAAGAGTCCGTGGGCCCTCCATGAACTTAACAAGCACTCGGGAAGCCTCTCACCTCCTCTCAGACTTTTCATGTGTTGGCCACTTGGATACCTTATGGGACTTTCGTCAGCAATGGCAACTGTGGTTTATCTCAAGTTCCCGTTCTAACCAAGAGGTGGTGACTGTCCAGAGCTTTGTGTTAAAGATTCTGAGGCCACATGCAGGGAAGATGGGGAAAGAGTGGCCTGTCAATTAGTGACATCTGCCAAAGACAAGGCAGGAACAGCCATAACATGAGGGCTTTCAAGCCAGCCACCCTGCCTTTGAACAATGGGCTCTGATTCACCAACACTCACACTTTAAAATCTGTCATCTTACTTAGGGTGGTATACTTTGGATGGGGGGAGCTGAAGGTGGTGGGAGGTGGCACAGGGTAAAGGCAGGTGAAAGCTAGCTGTGACTCTGTCATGACATAATGTGACTATCAGAAGACAGTGTGAAGATATGGAGAGTATGAAGAAGGGGAATGAGAAGGGGCCCCTCACAGGTGGAGATGTGGCTGCAAACAGCTGCAGATGGAAGACTCTGAACATCTGGGTGCAGTGCTGGTCTGAGCTAAGCCCTAAGCCTGGGTTCCATCTGTCACACTTACTGAGTTCCTTATCCTGAAGACTCGGTAACTGTGCCCACGTAAGAACATGCCTTTCAAAATTTTGAAACCTCTGAGTGCCCTGTTAATTGAGAATTCACTCATCTTCCTTATCCCCATGACCAAAAACAGAAAAAACTCCAAAGCCAAATAAATCCCAGACCTTCACATATTGTAACTAAAAACACTCAATAAACAAAGCCAGTCCCTGGGCTCCCTTGGGGAGTAATTGTCTAAGCATGCTTCTTTTCTTTTAGCTGGTGAGAGAGAGACGTGCTAAGACTGTGTGGAGCTCATCTTGAAAGTATTAATTTTTCCAAACACTGATGTGCAGCTCGTGTGCTTTTCCTAAGCGAGCGGCAGCAGGCACTGAGGAGGCTGCTGAGGACACCCCTCTGTGTTGGATCTGCCTGTGGCAGCCACAGCGGTTCAGAGGAAGTAGTCATGGTGAGCCTTGGGGGGAGGATGGGAACTTGGAAGGCAGGGGCCAGCCTTCCAATGACCTGCCACCATGACCTGCCATGGGGGAGCCGCACAAGACTAGGGGTAGGACTGCCATTTCCAAACTGGGAGGATAGAAAGCAGAACCAATACTGTCACCCCCTTTCAGGCCCATCCCCTAGGGGCCAAGTTGGCAATAAACCGAACTATCCTCCTTCCTCACCCATCCCTCACAACCTGTAGCCCCAACAACCATGCTCAGTGGCTGAGCACCAGGAGAAGTTGGCCAGTTTCTGGGTAGTAGTCTTTAAGCCATTTCTCCTCCTCCTCCCCATTTAGGGAGCATGTGATTTGGTCATCCACAGTTAAATTGTTGTTTGTTGCCCCAAGTCCATTCTCACTAAGATATCAGGGGCACCCTCCCTGCAGTCTGCTCACATAGGACAAGCCACAACAAAACCATCCACTGAGGCAAGAAAAGGTCTCATCATCTGCCTGATGAAGTCAGACTCAACAGTTAAGATGTACCAGATGCCCTGTCAGTCTTTTTTTTAATTGATACATAATATTATAGATATACATGGTTTGGGGGTACATGTGATAATTTCATACTGTGGTCCCCAACCCCTGTGCCACGGACCAGTACTGGTCCGTAACCTGTTAGGGACCAGGCTGCAGAGCTCCGCCGCCCCCCTCCCCAATGCACTGTGCATGGAAAAATTGTTTTCCATGAAACTTAGGAACTGGGGGTGCCGCACAGCAGGAGGTGAGCAGCGGGGTTAGCAATCAAAGCTTCATCTGTATTTACAGCCACTGCCCATCACTGGTATCACTGCTTGAGCTCTGCCTACACCCCCCATCCCACCCCTGTCAGTGGAAAAATTATCTTCCATGAAACCGGTCCCTGGTGCCAAAAAGGTTGGGGACTACTGATGTAATACGTTCATATAATTTGTAAAGATCAAATCAGTATACTTGGGATATCTATCACCTCAAATACTTGTCGTAACTAGACATTCTCCAAGTGGATTGCTACCATCAGGCCCCGTGCATACCCAGCAGTGTGCCAGGATTCCCACTGGGAATCAGTGCCACACACACAAGCCCAAATACTTTATCACCGCTGAGACCCTGAGCCAGCTGCCTTCACATGCCAATTCTACCACTCATTAGCTGTGTGAGACTGGTCAAATTACTTAACCTCTTTGTGCCTCCATTTTCTGTAAAATGAAGATAATAATAGTATTTAAATAACTTAATAAATGTAAATGGCTTAGAATAATATGTGGCACACAGTATTACATACATGTTTAGGATTATGATTATCATTATTATTACTATGTGGTCAGCCTTCACTTTTCCATACTAAGCTACCTCTCCCCTTTGGACCATTGCATATGCTCTTCCTAGGCATTGGGACATTGTTTCCCACCCTGCCTTCATCTAGCTATCTGTGCTAATTCTTCTGGTCTCCAAGATGCCTTCCCTGGCCAACACTGCTGGGCTGGGCATCCCTGCACAGGTACCCATCACACCCTGTACTTCATCAATACCATATTATATTCCAGTTGTCTATGTCTATCTCCCCAACCAGATCCTGTTTATTGCTGTATCCCTAGTGCCTGGCACAGAGAAGTCACTCAATAAATATGTGCTGAATGAATGAATGAATGAATGGGGAATAGATGAAGGGCAGCTTTTATTCATTTAACAAGTACTTACTAGGTGTCTACCCTGTGACACACCCTGGACTATGCCTGAAAAATGCATGAAGGAACAGACCACCCATCCTGCTTGCTAAGAGCTCACAGTCTGATAAGCAGAGCTTCTGCCTTCTAGAAGTAACTCAAGAAAAAAGAGAAGCTGGGTGTAGCCCTGCCCAAGGCAGGAGGTCAACCAGGTACCAGAAGGAAAGGGTAGCTATCAGAAGAGAATATGGGTTTACTTAGGGTGGGTCTATTTTACTTGAACCAAGCAACAGAAGCCTTGATTCTGTTTATCATCCCTACATGTGAACAATAAACGTAGCTTTGCACCAACAAAAAACAAAAGGTAGACTCTTCTTTATTAGAGCAGTTTATTTACCGAAGTATCAATCTAACTCTTTGAAGAGAAACACTGGTCAGTTCGTTGCATCCATGCTGTCTGCAGACTGTCTTCACCAGATTGTGAACTCCTAAGGTCAGAAATCATAGTTTGTGCATCTTTATATCCCACTCTACTCCTGCCTTGCATTAACAATAAGCACTTAACAGAGTGCCCAGAGTAAAGGGACAATGCAAAATGCAAAAGGGGAACAATTCACTAATTTTGTATCACTTCTTCCCTTCTGCATTCTTTACTATGTTTCTTAGGTTTGTTTTGTTTATTAGCTTAAGGAAAAAGAAAAAAAAGAAACATCAGGAGTTAAAGGAGTATTTGTTGTTTCTTTTACTTTTCTCTCCTGACACAGAACTGGCACCATCCCCACCCCACCCCTCAAACTGTGGGATTTTGGATAAGATCTATTTGGCTGTAACTTTGCCAGAAGCCTTTGATAGCTCAGGCCCATTGAAGGAAAAAAAGGAAACAGAATATCTACTTATAGTAAGAAAAAAACAAGCAATTTTTCCCTTGGAGATTACATCAAAGATACTTGAGGTTATGTTTTCCATCCTGGTTGCCCTAAAAATGAGGGAACACAGGCTATTTTCTTCAATGAAAAATCCAATCCTGGCCACCTCCAGAAGGGTAATGGTGCTGTCAAACCCCAATCCAGAAAGCAGGGGGACTCCAGAGCATGCAGCCCTATGTACCTGCAGCAGGGGATTTGGGGAGAGTCACACTGCTTTCATCCTCCGCCACCTACCCCAGGACCCCAGGATGCAGGTCCCACCATCACTACCATTTTGAGGGTCATCGGTGGCATGTCCAACAACAAATAACCAGATAAAAGTGAGTTGGAAATTACATGCCCATCATTTCCATTCTTCTTATAGATAATGCAAAGTAAGCCTGTGATAGGAGAATGTTCTTTTATCATGTTTACAGAGACAACATGTGGGGGTGACTACCTGTCAATGTGCATATAAATGCACGAGGCCTGTGGATGTCTGTGTGAGTATACTTCTGTATGTTATGTCAGGGGTGGGACAAATTATGCTGAGTAACATTGGAAATATAACTCTTGAGCTTGTTGCTTAGGCAGCTACGTCTCAGCCATCAGACAGTTTCCCTGGGAGACCAACCGGACTGGGAACATAGAGGTAAGAAGGGAAATTGGGAGTGGACAGCTTATTTTTTCCTGATATCTTTGAGACTGAATGCACTCTTGCATGGAAGTACATAAACACACTGCTCATTAAAGTGTTGCCGGGATCTATTTTAAACAACACTTGTCCTGGGGCATGTGTGCTGTCCTCATGTCCCCCATGACAGTCCCACTAGAGTGGGCAGGAGAATGTCATAGAACGTGTGTCTGGATTTCTGCTAAGTCTTTGATAAATGTCCTCCACAATATCCTTGCAGATAAGATGGTGAAAAATGAGTATATTTGGTGGAATTGCTGCAGATAAACTGCATGGCCCAAAGAGTGTTTGTTAGGAGAATACAGTGAGCTTTAGGTGGGATATGAGTCTTTGCTGATAGCCACAGAGCTCCTCCCTCAACTGTTGCATTTGACTTTTAAAAAAATCATTTTCTTAGATGATGAGATCAAAGATATGCTTATAATATGGGCAGATGATACAAAACTGGTATAGTAGGCATAATACTATAATAGGTGGCCAAAGTCAAGATGTAGAATCATCTGGGCAGATCTGAACACTAGGTCAAAATTAACAAGGGCAAATTTTATGTCTCAGATCTACATTTTAAAATAAAAACATACATGTCACTCACCCAGTCTTTTGTATCTACCCTAGAAAACATTGGTTCATGTGCACAAGGAGATGTGTTTGTTCACAAATGTGCAGTACAGCACTGTTTATAATGGTTTTTTAAAAACATAAACAACAATAGAAAAATTGCTACAAAAGCTATGGAATATCTACACTGCAAAATATACTATGCAGAAGATTTCCAGGACATGTTGTTGCATGAGGAAAAGTTGAAAAATAATATGTTAACCTCAGGCATACACACATACGCAAGTTTACAAATTTCTGCACATATATATCTATATATGTAAATGCATAGAAAGGTCTGAGGGATCCCTAATAACTGATACCAGGATCTAACTCCAAAGAGAAACTTAGTTGGTATGGAGTTCAAAAGGGCTTTGGCTTTACCTGTAACACCTGAAATTCAGAATGTATTTGTGTTAAGCTTGTATAGTTAAGCTTTCTTTTTAAAGTAAGGTCATGCTTTTAGCTTTAAAAAAAAGTTCAAAAATGTAAGGGAGGGTACAAATTCTTGGGCTTTCAGTTATCACAAATCTAAGAGGAGTTAGCATGTGAAAAGACTGCAAAAATCTAACTCATGCTATACAGAGTGTGTTGGAAGTTTGGTGTCTGGGTAGCCGGCAAGTACTAGGGATCACTAAGCTGATCATGTCTGGAGCACTGTGTCGGATCCAATTCTGGCAGCAGAAACATTGGCAAAGGAGAATGTGACTAGAGGAAAGAGATGGCTATAGGGATTCTGAAAAGCATGACATCAAAATAATGAGTGACAGAACTGTAAATTTTTAACCTCAAAATGAGAAGACTGTGAGGAGACAAACAGGTTTCTTCAAATATTTCAAGGCTTATTATGTAGGTGAAGCAGTAAGCTTATTATAGGTTTTTCCAGAGGTAAATGCTAGGACAAATAAATACAAGTGATTTTTTTTCTATTAAGAAAATAAAAAGAAGAAACAATCTAATAAGAATGAATGGTAAAAGAATAGTCTGTCGGGCAAGATCATGAGCTCCCTGTCATTGGAGGTATTTAAGTAAAAATTGTATAGAAAAAGATGTTGGGTTTCATTAGAAGCAAAACTATGTAAACTTTAAGATCTCTAACAACTCTGATAATTCTATGATTCCATATTTTGGCTGCAGAATCAATTTTCAATCAATGTATTAATATATCCTCATCAATTCTAAATCCCACAGGTGGTATACTCTGCCACGAGGTGGCAGTAGATGCCCTTGGGCTCTGGGTCCTAAATGTTAGGTGTGGTCAAAAAGAAATTAGCGGTTTTCCAATAGTTACTAAAAATAAAAAAATAAAATAAAAGAACAGAACTCAAGCATTAAGCCCAAAAGTAGACCCTTTCAAAAAAAACCATGTAAGTATAATTCATAATCTTTCTGATTATTCTATCACAATGATTCTTAATCCATTTGCTTTCCTCTTGTACATTTCTTTTGTACAGGGTCTACAGAGACCCCTTTATCTTCTGTGACCTCCTCTCTCTGGTGTCAAGTTTCTTGGCTTGCATAATAGTTCCTGATCCCTGAATCTTCTCTTGATGCAAAAATCCTCTCTGCTTCCTCTGCAGCTGCAGAACACGTCTGCTACTACAGTCTTTCTTCCGGACCCAAGGAGAAGAACCACCAGGAGGGTCAAAGAAACACCCCAGTCTTCCTGCTTTTAGATTTCCTGCCCTGTATCCATACAGCTGAAGCCACAAAACAAGCAAGCAACAAACAAAAACAGAATAGGCCTCTCCCTGACAGCATGAAAGTATATGATTATCTTTTCCCAAATGTAATAATCTTCCACCCAGTTCTTAAAGAAAAGAGAAAACTTTCCTTCTCCAGCCAGAGCTGTTGGCTTGGGTGTTGCTTAAAATTTGAATACAATCAACAACCCTTGTCCCAGATTCTAGAAACCTTCGATTGTTATAACAATTGCCTTGGTTACAGATCACTTCAGAAAACCTGGTACTCAGGAAGTATTTCTGTAAATGCTTGTGAGTAAATGCAAATAAAACAAGATTTTTTAAAAAGTGAGACTTAAAGCAGTTTCATCACAATAAACCAAGTACCTGAGTCAAGGTCCCACTCATCTTTCTGGTCTCCAGTAAAATACCTCTTCTTCCAGGAAGCCCTCAGAATATTGGAACTATGTTCATTGTCTCTGCTGTGTGTGCACCCCAATATCCCCTGTCACAGCCCTGCACTTGCCCTGTCACATCCTTAAAATATGCACTTTTATGGCCACTTTACCAGACTGTTTCCTCATTACACTGCAAGATCCATGAAGGCCTAGGCCTAGACTGTATCTGGTGCTTTTACCACTGAATCCCCTAAACACTATAGGACCCAACAAATATCCATGAGACTATTATCAATAAACACATTATCAATTAACTGAATTATGTGGATCCCAAGTCCAGGCAGCTGTTTCATTGAGGTTAATCCATTCCACAAACACTTCATGAGTGTCTCTTATGCCAAGTATGATACAGGATGAGTCAAACCCAGGTCCTGCCCTCAGACAGCATTCAGTTTAGTAAGGAAGTCAAGACAAGTACACAAATACCTATGACACAAAGTATACAAAGGAACACCAAAAAAGGATGGATATTAGAGGATGGAAAAACAGGGACAAAGGCACAAAAAGCACCATGTAGGTTAAGTGACACTAAGGCTATAGGACAGGTAATACTGAGGCCAAAGGTCCTTGAATAATACCTTTAATTGTCAGTATGTGCCAAGTTAAATGCTGACATTCATGATCTCATTTGTTCCTTGAACCAATTCTATGTAAAACCCTCCTATGCTCAGCTCCCCATCTGCATCACCAAAGGGCCTCTTAGTAAGAATGCCCAACACTTCCCTCGCCCGGCTAGTCCTGCTCCTGCCTCAACTCCTTTCTCACGCTGTACCCTAAACCCAAATGCCAACTTTCAGAGAGGAAGAGGGAGAGAGAGAGGGAGGGGGGATTATTAAGGGGAGGGAAAGAAACAGAGAAGGAAACAGAGAAGTCAAAAAAATTGCCCAAGGTGTCACAGCTGATAAGTAGCAGAGCTGGGATGCACATCCAGGCCAGGCTGAGGGCTACAGCAGCAATGCCATAGTGCTTTGGAGTCTGGGATACCAAGTTTAGGAGTTGTTACTTTATCCAACAGGAAGCCACTTTGAGCAGGAGTATGCCAAGATCAAAGCTTGTGCTTAGAAAGATTTACCAGACAGTAATGGGGAAAATGGATTGGGAGCAGTGAATGGTAGCCTACTGCAATAGTCCCCAATGTTGTATCATGAAACTTTTGAACATGGGAGAGTGGCAGCAGGACTGGCAAGGGGATTCAGAGCTGAAGAATTCTAGAGGAAGAGTGGGGACAATCGAGGATGATCCCAAGGTACGCACCTGAGTGGATTTGGAAGTGGCTCAGCGTGTGTGCATGTTACAGGAAAGAGTAGGAATTAATGGGTGAGAGTATAGCAGCTTTAAGTCCTCAGGAGCTCCATACCAGGGGCAGCCTAAATCCTCCCCACCCTCTACCTCTCCCTAATCATTGTAGCTACCTGAAAAAGCCTCCTGAATTCCCCTAGCTGTCCCATCCATTTGGGGCATCTGAGCCCCAGAGACTCACAAAAGCAGAGGAGCAATAATATGACATAAGGCATCATAAAACCAGGTCTACTCTCCTCTGCCCAGCCTGCCCCAGCACAGAGAATACCTGGTCCCAAACCAACACCAAGAAGTAAAAGAGCACTAGACAGGAGTTAGAGGTCCCAGGTAGAAATTATGACTCCTCATTGACTCCCTGTAACCTTGAACCAGACGTTTAACTTCTCTGGATCTCAGTTTCCTCATCTATAAAACAAGGAGTTTGGACCAGAATCAGAAGTTTCAAATTGGAGGCACGTAGGCCAAATTCATCCTGCAAATGGACTTTGACCAACACAATATCCTTTAACTGAATTCTCTTCCACATTTAAAAATCAGACCATTTCACAAAGAAAGTGCATTTTTGTAGCCCCTCTGGAAACAGGAAGATATGGCAACGTGGGACCCGTACCCCTGCATGGCATCGATCAGCTGCAGCTGAATAACTGCTGTCCCCCTTAGACAGGGCAGCACTCCATACTGCTCCCTGATAGCTGCCTCTCATCACCAATACCTGGGCCATTGTGATCCTTTATGCTAATGGTCTGGCTCCTGTAGGCACCTGAGTTCGCAACCCCTAGAGAAGATGATCTAAAATATCATCATTCCAAGGCCCAGGAATTGGGAATAGTAAACAGAAAAGCACAGAGGAGCCAATAGTGAATTCCCCACAGTGGAAGATGCAGGCTTCTCAGAGGAGCAGGGGTTTGCTGCAGCAGATGAAGGTTCACTAAGACGTGTGTCAGGCCTGCCCACCGACCCCCACCCCCACTAAGGAGGCAAAGGCCAGATGACATCAGCCTTGGACACAGTCAGAGAAACCCCATCATGAAGCAATTTGCTTCCCCAGCCACTCTAATTTAACAATTAGCTTAACAACTCTGGTCAGGCACTTGCTGTAGGAGCAGAGAAATGATGCTGATCGGCAGCAGCTTCAGCCAGACCCCTCCTACCCCCACCCCAACACTGCCCTTGCTGCACCTGGGTCATCTCCTGCTCACACAGATAGATATTCTAAATATCTCCAAAGAGGTGCCACCTTCTCCTTGATTCACCCAATTGGGCTCCTTGGAAATTCTCCCCTGTGTACAAAATCAGTTTCTCCTGCTGCCACTTTAGCCGATTCTCTCTTAGTCTGTCTTGCAGAGTCTGGCCTCATCACAGGAAGCATGGCAGGCCAGTACGCTCAAGTCAATCACTTCCCTGGCCCTTTGGGAGATGGAGTGTGGAGGAACAGCCTACACAAAAGCCACACTGCAGGGACAGGGTACATTCATAAGGCTGGCAAGCCTGGGCCATGCTGGGCACAGATCCTGACTCAGAGCACAAGTCTCAGGAACTGAGTTTGCCCTGACCCAGACAGCATGCTTAGCTCCCCATCTGCATCGCCAAAGGGCCTCTTAGTAAGAATGCCCAACACCTCCCTCACCCGGCTCGTCCTGCTCCTGCCTCAACTCCTTTCTCACACTGTACCCTAAACCCAAATGCCAACTTTCAGAGAGGAAGAGGAAGAGAGAGATAGAGGGAGGGGGGATTGTTAAGGGGAGATCAAAAGGAAAAATTTATAAAGTCACAGTCCGTATTTTAAAGTACAGTATTAGAATTCCAGGATATATGAGGTGAGGCCAGGGCCCAAAATAACAGACACTCAAAGAGGAAAGCATCCCTGAGTGACTAGATAGAAATTTAAAAGAGACCACGGAGGAAGAAGTGGCACATAAAAATGGAACAAAAACCAGGAAATTAATCAGGCCAAAAATAAAATTGAGGGATGCCAATTCCAGGGTCAATCACAGAGGTTATTTTGTTCCACTAAAGGGAGACAATGAGGTGCAGAATCAGTGGAACCAGCCAGTGATGCTCCTGGTACAAGAATATCCTCAAGAACAAAGATCCTTCCCAACTTGCCCTCCTCAATGGAAAGGACAGAGGTCAGGGTTGAAACTGCAGTGAGTGCCTGGGAACCTGACTAACAAATGAGGTGTAAATAAATCACCAGGACCATATGGCATCCACCTGGGAGTCCTAAAGGAATTCAAGGGTGAAATTGTGGAGGGGCTGCCCAAAATGTATAACCTCTGATTACAAAGTCACTCATGCTCTAGAACTGGCAGAGTGCCCAAGTAGCCTCCATTCATAAGAAAGGATCCAGGGAGAATTCTCATTTTCATACCAGGAAAGTAGGCAGAATGTATACTAAGAACAGGACTACTGGGCATGTAAGCAAGCATGACCTATCAGAGGAAAAGACAGTATGGATCTTATAAGAGCAAAACATGTATATAACTGTTTCTGAAAGAGCAAATATGAATGTGAACTAAAGAAAATCTTTGAATGTAACTTATGTAAATTTCCAAGAAACTATTAGCAAGATACTATAGTAAAAACTTTTTTTAATTGAATAATGATACAATACGGAAAACGCTTTTTCAGGGAACTGACTTGGAAACCAGAAACAAAATGAAAGAATACACTGATACTTCTCCAATTTAAGAAATAAAAAAGTGGGGTTCTTAAGCCATAGACTACTAGAACTGGTTTTATATAACATTCTTATAATCTGTAGGAGGTAATTAACAGTGGGCTACTCTATGAGTCTACATTCTTCCAGGCAGGAAAAAGAAATGCTGATCAAGAGAAATGATAGGAAGGTTTTTTCAGGTTTTAAGAGTTGATATAGAAGAGGTGACTGAGTTTCAATGTGATGGGATCTATCTACCTAATGATAATTACTTAGTCTCCTCTCTCCAGATAAGATGAATTCTGGGCTCCATTCCCTGGACCTTGTGATTGTGGGTTCCAAAATCTACATATGCCTGGAAAATAGGAACAAATCTAGATTTAACTCACAAAAAATGCTTCTGACTAGACTATCAGGGAGACTCCCCAGTGCATTTGGTCAAACCCTGATCAGTCAGGTTTGCCATGGCCCAGCCCTTCTTCCTTCACCTGCAGTGCCCATTCAGTGCATGAAACTCCAGGTTTACAAATCCAGGGCAGACATTCATAGCAAAGTCAGTCTGATGCTATGAACCAAGAAGTCTAAAACAAACAAGAGAGTATGATTGGATTTACCCATTCCTTCAGATTAATTTTTGTTATTGAATCTCTATCCTGGGCTTACAGTAGGGAGCTGACCATAGAAATGCAAACCTGGGTAAGCTCAGCACCCCCTACCTGGCCCCACTGTTCCCCCATAACCTATCCCATTCACCTATTTTGCTTCTCCTACTACCTCTAACATGGTAAGAAGCCACACTACACTCTCTCAGCATCTATCTCTTCTACCCAAGTCCATTCATTCCAAAACAAGAGGCCACACAACTTCCCCCCACTGTCATAGGGACCTTGAAGCCTAATGTATCATTTTGAGCTTGAGGTCAGTGCCTTGTTTGAGAAGGCAGAAACAAAAGAGTTCAATGTTGTGTCACCTGCTAAAGCTTGTTCTAACATAATATAGTAGCTCCCTGCATAGGTTCAAATCCTGGCTCTCTTAATTACTAGTTGAATGAACCCAGTGCTCAATATCCTCATTTGTCAAATGGGTATAATAATCTTTTTCTACTTCAAAGGGCAGTTCTGGGGATCAATTGTGGTAATGCTTATAAAGAACTTGGTACAGTAGTTGGTGCATAGTAAGTACTCAATAAATATTAGCTTGTACTAACATCTTCCTAAACAGAAGATCTATTCCCTTTTTCATTTTTTCCCCAATCTAAACACAGCTTTTAAAAGGTTACTTTTTAAAAAGGGGGACTGATGCTAGCTCTCTTTGTTCTACAACTTCTTGGCTCTCAGTTGTCCCTAAATTATCTTTTTGCATAGTATTTGCTTAGACCTGTCTATATATTGTTTTATAAATTATAAAGTCCTTTCTATGTGCAATGCCATTGCTGCCTGTTCTTGAGTAAAATTTGAATGGAAACAGGCAGGAAGCCTGCAGTTTTACCAGGAGTGGGCCGTCAACTGCTTCCAAGAGGCTTCACAAATGACATTGTCCTTGATTAACTCACCAAGGTAAAAGGTATACACTCCGAAACTAGACTGTGTCAGTACTTTGAGAGAAGATCCATCATTAAGCGAAGACTCATATTAACCACCCTCACAAGGCTGATGTATACGCCAGAAGCTGTATTTACTGAGTGCCAAAAATACCAACAAAATACAACTGTCAGAGGACCCTAGAGTGCTAAAGTCAGCACGGTCAGTGTAGGCTAATGTACTGAGGAAGTCAAGCCATCACCAGAAAGTTTCATAATGAGCATGTGATCAAGGCGAGGGGACTCTGCAAAACAAGTCCTGGCTCAATAGCAGCAGGCCACGATGGCATGATATGTCCACCCCAAGAATAGTGCCACACCTGCCAGAGAACCAAAGGGTCTTGGTCTGTGGCCAGAGCCTGAATGGACACCACCAGCTTCCACTTCTTTAACTTGCCTTTCAGAAGTGCCCTGGCTAACCAGCACTTTCTACACAGTCTGTTTTGGGACTACACTCAGAGAAATTAATTAGGTTTCATATTACTAAGTTACAGTCACATTTCAGCCAGCCTTCCTGAGATTATTCCCAGGTCACATTGATGGAGTCTTTCTCTTCCCTTACACATTTGCAGAGCATCTCCTGGTCTACAGCTGCAGGTGGTAGATCACAGCCATGTGGGACATATAGATGGACTTAAATTAACCCTCAGAGGAAGCTTCACTTCTATCTCCAGGTTCCTGGGGGTATGGGAGGGTGGGCTTCACTGTTACCTTCATGAAACCTCTATGGGCCAGGATCCCCATCTTCTATTTTGTTTTAAGGTTCTTTAGTGAGTATAACAGGAATTCATTAGCAGTTGGCACCTCATCAATGGTATTGATTGACTTGGTAGGTGAAGCTGCAGACATTTGCTTTGTTAACAGGAAGAGACCACTTTTCAAGCATTGGTTGAAAGAGGGAGAGGGAAAGAAAGAAAGACAGATGGACAGAAAGACAGAGAGAGAGAGAGGGAGCAGATTCAGGGAGCAGATCGGAACAGAACAAGTCCAGGAAGAAGGGTGCACTGAGCTGCTGCCTTTACCAGGACTTACAGAAGGAAGTATAACATGTTCCTGGGTTGAATTTAGAAAATTGATATCCACTACTTAAAAAGGAACAGCTCCTCTTCCGCTAAATTTATCCTGGCCAATATCCTCTTTTTCTTCCCTGGTGTCTTAACAGCCCATGGAAGAACATCCAGCTTTAGTCCTTAGAAGAAAGAAACTTGGAACCTAGCATAGAAATATGTCTTAGTCAAGTCTCAGATTCCTTGGCTGGAAGAGATCTTTAAGAGGTCTTTCTGGAATCCCTCTGGCTGAAGAACTGACATGCCTGAGGGAAATTCTAGCAGAGGAGACACCTTGCCATTTGGGAGATTCTCACCTTCCTACATGGTTGTGACATGAATATCTTCTCTCTTCTTGGTTTGAGTTGCAAGGCAATGTTGATGAAGAGAGCTATGGTTTAAATGTGTCCCCTCCAAATTCAGGTGTTGGAACTTAATGGCCAATGTGATGGTATTAAGAGGTGAAGCCTTTAAGAGTTGATTAGGTCATGAGGGCTCCTCCCCTCATAAATGGGAGTAAGGCCATTATAAAAGAGGGCCAGCAGTCAAGGCACTATCTTGGAAACAGAAGCTGAACCCTCACCAGGCAATGAACCTGCCACCTCCTTGATCTTGGACTTCCCAGCCTCCAAACTGTGAGAAATAAATTTCTATTCTTTATAAATTACCTAGACTACAACAGCACAAACAGACTAAGACAGATGTGTTCTGCTGTCTTCTTCTGGGTTTGAGTTGTAAGGCAATGTTGATGAAAAGAACGAGAGCTTTGCAGCCAGACAGCCTTAGGTGAGACCTTGGTTTTGGCAATTTCTGGCAAATCACTTAACCTCTCTGAGCCTGTTTTCTCAGATATATAAATGGGAGTAACTACTACCTTTCAGAGTTGTTGGGAAGACTAGAGACATTTGGAAAGTACTTAGTTGATGGCTGTTTTTATTATCCGTGACTTTCCAGCAAACTTGGCACCTGCAAGGAATACCACCATTACAGAAGTCACCCACCAGATAACACCTGACCAAGCTTAGAAGCATCCCAGCACACCTAAGCAGGTATGAACACCATGCCCCTGTGTCATCTGACCAGGCACAAGGCTGCCTTCCTCCCCTTCCTGATCATCCTTCACGTGGAAATGCTGCCTTCTCAAGTCTTAAACATGAGTTTAAAACATGACTAAAAACCCTTATATGACAGACATCAGCACACAAGAAATAAAAGGTAGTTGGAGAGGGCAAGACAAGGCAGAAAATATCCCTAATTAAGGCAATTTCAATCACACAATTACTAAATATGTGAAAGGGATTTTAGCAATCATTTAGCAAAAACCTATCATGTGATAGGTGGGAAAACTGAGACTTAAAAGAAGGGACAGATCCAAGACAATGAGAGATCAGTCCTAAAATCAAGACCTCCTGACTGGGCTGAGGGCTTTATTCACTATCCCACACTGCACAGACTCACTGAAACTGACACACAAGGCAAGATACCAGAGGACGGGAAGGCCAAGCTTATCTTTATTTAGCTGCTACTATATAAACACTGGGATAGGCACTGAGACTTAGAAAAAACATTCCTAGCTGTCCTCCAAGAGCTTAACATCTGTCTAGCTGGGGAGAAAATACCTAGCATGTGAAACAGCAATAATGAAAGGAGGTTTGTGATAAGAAGTTATGGAATGTGTTCAGGGAGATCAGAGATGGAAACAGAGCAATGTTAAATAAGACCTCTTCCCCACATGTAGTGGGCCTGCTGGAGCCTCAAAAAATGGATAGACTATGAATGGAAAGGGCATTCAGGCAAAGGTTCCAGCAGGAATAGTCTTGGAATCTAGACTCAGCATGTTATGTTCTCAAGCCAGTAAAGACAGAGCTCCAGCAGGTTCTCCAGGGACCTAGTAACTATGTACCTGGATGCTTCCTGGACCTCTTACCACGGGTCATAGAGCTCAGTACTCAGAGTACAGACTTTGAGGACTGCAAGTTCCTCAGCAATCACCATGGTACTGAGGTGTGTGTGCACATGCACATGTGCACAGGTATGGCTCTGACCACTCCATCACTGCAGCAGCCTTCATCCCTGCTCTCTACAAAAGCTTGTCCAGCTATTCTTGGTGCTACCCACAGGGCTGAAGTGTGTTGTCACTGCCTCTTTACAGTCTGTGCCTTCACTCCACACATGCTATGGTTTATACTGGTATCTGTCCATAAGCCTTGGCGAGCAAGTCCACAGAAAATAGGGATCAAATCCATCTAACTATACTAACCTTAGTCTTCTCTTCATCTCACTTTTCCTACCTTAACTTTTCCTCTTCCCCTATTTCATCACCTCCATATTTTTCTTTATTTCATCTTGTAGTGTATATTTTTCATAAGCTGCTATAATACCTTTTTGAAGCAAGATGGTATCTAAATCCATACCTGCTAGTCTAGCTGATTTGCACAGCAGCCTGACAAGAGAGGCTCTCCAGTCTTCCCCTGCATGGATACCTTGGCCCCCCCATCACTGACTCCCCTAATTCATCCTTCCAGGCCTAAGTCAAATGTCACATTTCCTACAAACCATTCCCTAACTCCCCCAGGTAAAGCTCACCTCCCTCCCCTCTGAGCTTCAGCTGCATGTAGTATCTACCCTTTTATTGCACCTAAAGCTCTCTGCAATCCACTCTAAACACTGCTAAAAATAAATTAATTTTGCTAAAGCAAAGCAGGCCTATCATGTCATTCCCCCACTCAAAAACACTCAATGTCTCCCCACTGCACAAGGAAGGACTCCCTCACTTTACTACCAGCTTACCTCTCGTTTGATGTTCTATTTTTGTCTACACACCTAAAAACCCAAACTCCCTGCTTTTCTCAAGCATGGCCTGTCTCCTGCTACAAGTAAAAAGGGAGCAGCAGATTCTGTGTGCTTTTCTCTAGCACTGTCCCTGGATTGTGCACTATACAGAGGGACACATGTGTAGACTCAAGTCTAGGAGATCCCTAGTCTCTCAGACATTTTCATTATGTTCCCTCAATACTTCTTCCTCCTCCTTCTCCTAGGTTTCCATGAATTTATTTTTCCCCCAGGAAAGAATGTGGACTATGGAAGTAGGCATATAGACTACTTGTTTCAAATCCTAGCTCTGTCACTTAATAGCTGTGTGATTTTAGGCAAGGTTCTAGCCTCTCTGAGTCTCTCTTTATCTTAAAAATGAGGACCACAAAGGTTATTTTAAAGATTGATGAGATATTTGTGAAAATGTTCAGCCTTATAGCAAACATGAGGGAGGTGTTCAATAAATACTAGGAATGATTATTGATGATTGTTGTCCTTGTTGTTACTCATGCTTCCCTGTCCAGAAAGACCAAAGCAGGAAGTCAGACTCCCACTTCACACCCTTCAGTCTCAACACAGGCACTGCCAGGGCCTGGAGGCCCTTTTCACATCACAAACCACACTGCCATCTCATACAGCAAGTGGGAAATGTCACACTGTCCCTTCCTCAGACTGTCACTCAGTGAGGGTTCCTCTTCAACCCTCCCCAGCTCCTCCAAGCTCCATAATGTTTTTTCTTCTTGTAAAAATGATATGTGCCCAGTGCTTCTGTCAATAAGCATTACCCAACTGTTGGGCAAAGGGTGTAAATCAATAAATACTTACAATCCATCAGGTTTCTCTCTCATCTCCAGACCCAGAAGGGCGGAGGTCTTGATGTAGTTTGTGACAGAGGCAGGTGGTGAAAGGGGTTTTGCTTTGGTTGCTTCATGTTTGTGTCTCTGGTCTAAACACAGGTATTGAGAGTGTTGGGGAGAAACGGTGGGTAGGACTAGATGAACTCTAGAGGTTACATCTCACACTAGAGTACACTCAGCAAAAAAGCCTCACAGTGACTTGAAATGTAAGTAGACTTGGGGCTGTCACCGGTGTCACTGTGACAATCATTCTTTTTGGTTTTAGTTCTAGTTTCACAAAGTGGTCCAGATGCTCCCTCACTACAACCTGGCAGGATGTCATAGAGGCTGCTACCTGTGGAAAGGCAGGTGACACCAGGTAGAGGCTGACGCTTGCGTTCCACAGATGGAAGTGGGTGGCTTCCTTCTGGAAGGAAGATCATGTCCCTAGCCCCAACTTCTAGTCAATCCTGAGTTCAGTGATCCAAACTTTGTCATCCAGCCCCCTAGATGAGGAGATTTTCAGAATAACCAGCCAGAGCTAAAGGAGGCACTACCTCTGGAGTGGAGGTCATTTTTTCCTCTGTGTAACTCCAGCTGGGCCCTGTAGGAATCAGACCTGTGGTTTGACCTCCTTAAGGACACTGCTAACTAGCCTAGCTACAGCATAAGTCCTGAGAAGACAGGTGCAGTACATCAGGAGGCAGGTGGGTAGTTAGGAGCCTCTTAAACTGTGTCTTCACATCTCATAGTTTTGTCCTTCCTTTCTCTCTCTCTCTTTTTTTTTTTTTTTGTGGAGATAGGGTCTCGCTATGTTGTCCAGGCTGGATTCAAACTCCTGAGTTCAAGTGATCCTCCTGCCTCAGCCTCCCAAGTAGCTGGGACTACAGGCACACACCACCATATCCAGCTCTCTCAAAGTTAACTGGAGATAATGTAATGGTCCAATTCTGAAATCCAGAAAGATGGGCAAATGGGGGTAATACCAGTGGGCAAAAAGCCACTTGAGGGCTCTGTAGCTCCTTTTATCTTTGGAAGGAATAGAAGTAGCCTCAAATTTCTTTTATCTCCAAAGCCTAGAAACGGGGGTACAAAAATACAAGATGTAAACATTCAGCCTAAATACACAAAGGGTATAATGTGTGTTTACTCTGTTATTAAAAATGTTCAATTCTTCTATATAAAAAACAAGAGAAGCAAATGGAAGACAGATAACACTAAGTACAGACAATAAGTAAACAAGTAGCTCATAGATGAAATACACAGAGCGTGCATGTGCTGAAGAGAAGCTAGACAGGGAGGAAAGGACCAAGTGAACACCTCCCATTCATGCCAGACATTGACGATCATTGGTGACACCTCGTCAGGTCTCACCAGTCCTCTGCCTGAGCCACGCACACAGAAACCATAGCTGTTCATCCGGCTCCCCGGCCATACTCTGAAAGAGTATACACTGGCCACAGGCACCTTCTGCTTGCTGGACCCTCTCGCTCACCTCTCAATTCTTGTTTCTATAAACACATCATCAATGGGGAAGGCTGATGTGGCAGAGAGACAGACAGGACATATGACCCTTGTATATAACACAGAAGTCAGGGGTGTGGTCCTTTCACCTATTCCCATATCTTTTATCTTGTGGTCTTTTAGTTTTTGTTGAATTTTGTTTTTGTTTTTTGCTGTGTGTTTTAAATTGATTAAATAAACCATGTGATCTGAGCACCCTAATGTGGCTGTGAGATTTCAGTTCTATGACCTCTGGCTTGGGTGGCAACTATGTGTAGAGCACAGTTACAGGCCACCATTACATCATGATAATGTCCATCACAACAGATGCGGGTAGAGTGGGGTAGGAAAGAACAGTCAATGTCAGGGATCTAGAAAGAGAGGGTAAGTGCCAATACTATGTTTGAGGTCGCAAAATGATTAGGGCCTCAAGGAAAGATCATTTTACTCAGAGCCAGGATATGAGTGTCCTCTTTCTAGCTCTGCCACTAAGAAGCTGTGGACTAATCACTTTGCCTCTTGGGAACTCAGTTTTCTTATCTGAAGGAATGAGGCAGATAGACTAAATTATCTCTAATGTCCCTTCTGGATTCTTCTGGATCTCCCATTTGGGGATTTAAAGTCTGCTTCCAGCCTGCACACCACAGCTAATACCACATCCTTAGAAAGTAGAGTTTGTGTGAAGCTACTGGAGCTTACGTAGAATACACAGATCAACTAGCTCCTCCCATATTAGCAGTGGGGAAGTAACTGAGAGGGAGGTTGGAAAAAAAATTTTTTCCTAAAAGCCTCATATTCTCCTAATGGACTAGGGACTCCTGTTTGCCCCTCCATCACTCTCCACCTGTTTTAGGTACACTCTTCATCGTTCTCCAGCCTGCTCTGTACCCCAGAGGCTGACCTATATGGACCACATCAAGGCTCCCTTGCCCTCAGGCACCCTGCTGAGTTCAGTTATTGAAAAGCTTTGGCAGGATACCAGAGGAAGCAAGGAGGATGAAGCTGGGTTGCTCCTTACCTCCCCACAACCTTGCTATGGGGTCCTGATGAGCTGGCAGTGTTCCTTACACCAAAGTCCTTTTGAGGTAGCTCTCTCACACAGACTCCGTCTCCAAGTTCTGGTAGCCACCCCCTTCCCTCCCTCTAAGTCTAGGGAAACTAACCTCCTCATTAGTAGTCCCTGCCCAAATCTTTGTAAAGAGTCCCTTCATTAAACCTTCCTCAGATTACCCAACAGGGCTGGGCCATCTGTTTCTTCCTGAGACCCTGACTGGCACATCTAGTAAGGCCATTTTCTCCCTAGTGCCATCTTTAAGCAATTGCTTCACTCTGAAAATCTCTACACTATGCAACTCAACACATTCAGAACTGACTTTCTCTGGTGCAGCTAAATTTCCAGACAGAAACTGAGTTGTCTCTTTTCTCTGCAGCCCTCTTCATGCCTACCTGCAAAATTTTCTGTTCCACTTAAAAAGAAAAAAAGCATCGCAACAGCTAAAACCCTCAGTTCTGTGTATGGATGAACTACACAACACACTGTTCATGTCATTGTCTCATATGCTCTACCACCTAACCTGATGACTCCACATTTCTTCTGAGAGATGACCTGTTGCACCTCACAGCAGCATCTTCTTACTCACGAGCCTCTCTCTGACAACACCCAGGCCACTCTCCCAGAAAAAGGGTGTCATCAGGGATCTTGGATCCCTATCAAGCCCAGCTCCACCTCTGCCCCGTGACTCACCACTAACTGGAAGGGGACCCAAGTTGGATCTCTGTCTGGCTTCTGGAGGAGTTATGTTCTCTCCCAGCCCTAGTCTAAACTTGACATCTCAACTTCTTGAGATGGTTTCTTTTTAGTAATAATAGTAATAATAATAAAACAGCTGTTGAACATTTATGTACTAGAGACTGATCTAGGGATTTTATGTGTTATACAATTCAATCTTCACACAACCCTGTGCAGTAGGAACTTTTATCATCTCATCACATTTTAAAGAAGAGAAAATGGCACACAGGTTAAAACCACATACCAGGATTCAGGCCCATGCAGTCTGGCTCCAGAGCCTGTACTCTTTATTTTCATTTTCACTATGAAATGTTTTAATCATATAGAAAAGCAGAAAGAATAGTATAACTAGTCCCCATATACCAATAACCTAGATTTAACAATTATTAGGTTGTTGCCATATTTGCTTCATCATTTTTTGCTGAATTATTTTGAAGTAAATTACAGATATTATGACATTTCACCTATAAATACTACAATATGAGCCTCTTAAATATGAGGGCACTCTTAGCCACAATACATTATCACATCTAACTAAATCAATAATAATTCTTGATGTCATCTAATAACCAGCCTATATTCAAATTTCCCTAACTGCCCCCCCCCAAAATGTGGAACACTTCATGAATCTGCATGTCCTCCTTGTACAGGGCCAGGCTGATCTTGCCAAAATTGTTCCAGTTTTAGTTCATATGCTGCAGCTGCAGGCACATCAGCAGCTACTCCTATCATCACTATGCTATATGCTCCTCGCTGTGCTTTTCCTTCTTCAATGTCTTTGAAAATAATAATAATTTTAAAAACCTTCTGTCTTACTCTGAACTCCTTACACTCAGTTCTGGTATAAATCTAGTACAAACCAATCTTTCCTGAGTGAAAAAGACGCACTTGAGCTCCTGCCCCATGGAGCTCCTGTCACCATGTGAGTGACACGGCAAACAGCACACACAGGACTGAGCCCTGCTCATGCCCTCTGTGAGCCACTCAGGGAAGGGGGAGGGGTGGGCAAGCTCCCAAAGGCAGGCATGAGAAGTCTCACCAAGAGGGGAGAAAATGGTCAAAATTTTGTCCTTGTTTTTGCCATGGACACCCTTGTTCTGGAAACAATGTGTGTGCCGCTCAAGTGGAGTCAGGTGGGAAAGAAAAGCAAGGATGGGCCATCCCAGATGCGGAAAGCCACCTTTGAGATTCTCAACCCCAAACCAAAAAGCTGTCCTAATGCACACACCACATTCTCCTCCTCAGTACCCAGCTAATCAGCCCACACACTGGCCAGATGGTGTCTTCAGGCACCTTCTCAAAAACCTTTAGATTTTCTCCCCACCCCTGGGTGGGCAGTGTGTCAGTGGGGGGTTAACAAGGGGAACGGGTCATCATTGCTGTTGTTCTTCTTCCTGCTTGAGACCTCTCTGATGAAGGAGAAAAACAATGAAGAGAGAAGTGGAGGAAGAAAAGTGCAGAGAAGGCATCATCTAAGTCTGCCCTGCCTGCTTTGCCTGCTCTGCAGGAGCTGAGAATCCCTAACGTACCTCTAAACACCAGAACCACGTGTTCTGCCTCTAAACGGCTGCCAGAGAGGAAGCACAACGTCTTCTTTACTGATTTTTTTTAAAAAGTCTCTCAGCAGTTCAACTCTTACTTGTTCTTTAAGGCTTCATCAAAACCTTCTCCCTACTTGGGTCCCCGCATTTATGCTTCCTTAGCATCCAGTGGTGGCCCAACTGCAGGATGTGTCAGGATGAGATATAACTATGCTTTTCTGGTTGTCTCCCCTTCTAGACTCTGAACTCCTTGAGGCCAAAACCATGTCTTATTTATCTCTGTATTCTTAATCCTTAACACAAGGCCTATCAAACCTCAGTCATTTGACAAACGTTGGTCAAAATTAACTGAATTCTAGCACTTCTTCCAAAACCACCTCTATGTCTTGCTAATGGCACTAACAGGTATATTTTTCTTTACTTTAAAAAAAATTCCCATTGTTTCTCAGTAGCTCACTTGATAACCAAATTAATAGGGAACCAACACACACTGAGAAAACTTGAGTATGTGTATATAGAGTCTGCCTCTTACTAGAATTTTGCACATCAATCCCTTTAGACCATGACTCCTGAAGACTTGGCCAGCCTTTTTTGATTTTCACTAACCAAAGTCAGTGCTTTACATATGGCACACCCTCAAGAAATGCTTGTTGAATTGACCTGATGGTGTCCATGATCCAAGCTCCCTGGAGAAGTTGACCATCTGCCAAATATAGCTACAGTGTGTTTGAATTATGTTAAGTAGCCAACAAAGTTCAAGTGAGGAAGAAAATTACCAATGCCTCCTGGAGGTGGGCTGAGAGAAGGGCATTCTTGCCTCCAAAATGTCCTAACATCTTGTTAAATACTGACATCTGTTTGCCTCCAGCTTGCCGCTCCCAATGTTTGCCAACTGGCCGAGAATGTTTGTGTCTTTACCAATCATATTCCCCCCTCACACCCACATCACTTCCTTCCCAAGCTGGCAATCTTACAGGCACTACTGTGTACACCCTGTGCAGGCACCCAGGGCCCCACTGAAGAGGCCAGGCCCCTCCAAGTGACCCAGTGGTTCCCCTAGCCTGCAAAAGTGCCAGCAGCATGTCACCCCAATTACAGGCCCCATTACCCTCCCCTCCTCTGCTCTTTTCCCATTGCCCTCTTAAATGACGTATAATCTGGCTGCCATGACACTGTTAAAGACACAGAACCCTCATTCCAAGTGCACGAGCCCCTCTGGAGACAGACTAATTGGCTCTGGTATTTACTGCTGCCCACCTCCAGGCTCTTCTCTCCTGCTGCTCTCACCTCCAGCTGTCCTGGCTCCCTCTGTCTCTCCAGGCTCTCGTGGGAGCCTCTTTCCCTCCCACTCTCTGACTCCGAGCAGTCCTCAAAGTTGAACCTGTAGGTCCTCCATGAAACTCTCTCCTCACACCCCTCATGCACTCCCACTCCTGGAAAGACTCTGCTGCCTTATTCAGAAACATCTTCTGACACTTAAATGTATCTCATTCTTTTTCCTTTACATCCCTCAATGCCCTGAGGTGACCGGGTTCCCCATCCTATATCAGGCACCCCCAAATCCATAGCTCACTCCTGTTCTCTAGTACATACTTCAGTACCACAGCCTCATATAGTTTCCAGACAATCACACTTGAATCACTACTGTTACCACAAATTCAATGTCTTCCCTCTCCAAACCAGCTTCCCATCCCAACATTCCCCTTTCTTCCATTGTGCCTCCATTTTTCTGAGGCACCAAGGAACGATGTGATGTTAAAAAAACAAGAGAAAGTGATCAGAGAACCAGTAGAGACCTTTGTATTTGGAAAGTAGCAGGAAAGTGTTAACACCTACACTCTAATGCAGAGGTTAAAGATGTGGATTTCTAGGACCTGCCCCAAGAGACTCCAATTCAGGAAGGCTGAGCTGGGGCCCAGGAATCTGCATTTTAACAATGTCCCTAAGGGATTTTTGATGCGAGTAGTCATAAGTCATATTCTGGGAAAGACTAGGTTTTAGCAGTTGGGTGTAGGATAAAGCAGACAGGGCTAAAAATGTGTAAATACCCAAAGGTGGCTTTAAATAGAAGCAATAAACTGTTACAAAGCTCTATTGCTTGGGGATTTTTACTAAAATCATAGAACCAGGATAGACTGCAGAGATTATCTGGTCTAACTTCTTCATTTGACAGAGGAAAACCTGAAGCCCAAAGGAGTTTAGGTGCCTACCAAAGGCCACACAGTCCAAGGCAGAATGTTTAACCTAAATGACAAAGGATGTCCTTTGTCCATAGAAGTAGTAAACAAAATAAGCACACAAACACATACTTAGAGGCTTAAAACAGCTTTTTTAACATGTGCAAATTCATTGCCTGAGACTCTTTTTAATATGTAGAATCTGATTCAGCAGGGAGGGGGCCTGAGATCCTGCATTTCTAACAAGCTCTCAGGTGATGCCTCCACTGCTGGTTCACCATCCACCCTTTGAGCAGCAAGTCTTAGAAAGTAAAATAACTACTCTTCTGTTGTTCTAAATAAATAGTCTATTTCTTTACAATGAGCACTTAGGCAGCAGAAAGCAGTCTACTCCTGGTGTCCTCAGCCGCACCCTGAGAAGTAAGGAAATCACTGCTGCATTGCTGTCTCCTCAGCCCACTAATCACCTGTTAACAGCCAGCAGAGGTAAAGCCAGGAACAAAGACATACTCATGTGCCTCAAACCTCGGCCCTGACTGTTGCTGAAACATCCATGTTGAAAAGTGTCATGGGATGATGAAAATTGGGGATTTAAAAAGATGTAGCCATATACTGTTCTTGAAAACATATTTAGAAAATTAGATTGTTTTATTTTGTAGGAAACTTCCAAATTAAAAATAAATGTCCTTGTCTGGAAATACTTGTGGAACCAAACAAAAAGGTTTTATTTCGAATTAGGAAATAAAGATGAACTTAGTACCATTATTATGAACAAAAGCTGGATGACACCCAGAAGGAGAAAGGTGTCACAGCCCAGAGATGGGCTCTGTCACCACAGTGGCTAGCTTCCAAATTTTGCTGTGTTGCTTATATGCCATAAGATTTGAAGCAAGTCCTTTAACCTCAGTTTTCTTATGTGTAAAATGGGGTTATTATGAAAATTAAATGAGTTACTACAGACAAAGCACCCAGCATCATGCCTGACACATGATGGGCATTCAATACAAATTGGCTATAAATGTTACCAGAGATGTGAGTGCAGCCAACCAATGAACCGCATTTTAGTGAATTCAACAACAGGAAGCTCAGCTTGATCACTCACAAGGTAGAATTCTCTCCTGTACCTGCCTCCCCAAGGCTTATAGGCTGTCTCTGGAAAGAAGAGACATACATAAAGGTTACTAGCAAAGTCTTTTCCATTCATCTTGGGGCATCTAAAGTACAGGCAGCATGGTCTGTGACCGGAGCACATGTGGTCAGTTGGCCATATCTGGGTACTTGTTACCGCACCCTTAGCAAGCTTCACTTTCAGCAGGGCCAGTGTCATAGGTGTGTAGTTGCACAGAGTCTCACACTCAGAAGGTCCTGTGTTTGGGATTTAGTGCTCTGTGATCAGTGTCTCAAAATTCTTAATAATTCAATTTTTGAATCTGTGTTTTGTAAGTGAAGGCTAATGGAACAATGGAGCATGTACTGGGAGTTGGGACCTAGGCTTATGCAGAGTCCTCCTCCTGCCTGGGACAAGCTCTTGGCCAACCATTCCCCCAGCCCTTGCCTGGCCTCTCCATCCCTTTCCCCTAGCAAGGGGAAGGTAGAGGTCAGGCACACACACCCCACAATGTCTCTAGGCAGGTCATGGCAGCAGCCTTCATCCCCCAGGCTGGCAGCACCACACATGTTCAGCGACTCAGCGGGCACAAGCCTCTTGCCCACCTACAATCCAGGTAGCTAGCATTTCCCTGTGCTTGCAGTATCCTTGGAGGTGGCCCCCTCTGGGTTGAGGGAGTGGGCTCATAGGAAGGGGAGATACCTGGAACAACTCTCCTCTCCAACCAGAGGTCAGTCCTGCAGCTGGGGGGAGGGGGAACCAGTAGGCCAGCAGGCCATGTGCAGCAGCCAGTAGGCCATGTGCACCAAATTGCAAGGTGAGATGGAGCCAGGCACCTGTGAGAGTTTGCACTGGCCCCTGAGTATCTTGTGCTAAGGGAACACAACATTAAATAGTGAATTTAAAAAACACAATTACAGATCAAGAGAGAGAAGGTAGAAGAAAGGAAAAGCCTTTATATATTAACATCATTAATAGTACTTTTTCCCTGTTTCTGAGGAAGCTTTGCATTTTCATTTTGACCTTGGCCATGCAAATTACAGAGACAGTGCTATCAGCATAGGAAGGGGAGATACCTGGGGGAGATCCATCCCAACGTCTCTACTTGGCGCTGCTTTCATCTCCTCTTCATCTCATGTTTGGGGGAGTAAGACCTAACTCTTTCTCAGAAGGGAACCCATCATATAGACTCTAATAAGTACCAGTCAGCCTCAGAAACAATCAGCAAAACCACAGGAGGATGGAGAGAGTCCCTTGAGAGTCAAAGCCCCCTGGAAGCTAAGGCACTCTCAGAAGTCTGGCAAACCAGAGAATGGCAACTAGGCTGAGGTGACAAAGAAAACACTGAAATCACCCCCAGAAGAGATTTTCCAATATTTATTCCACTATCCCCATGATTTCCAAACTGTGCACCACGGCACCCTGGGCACCACAGCAAATTCACAGAGGGTCTGTGAATATTTAAATTTCTGAGGGAAACATATCAATGCTTGGTATCTGTCAGACATGGCATGAGCTACCAGCACAAGATAGCTCTCGGTTTTATCATTAAATCACACTTCATTCCTTTCAATGCCGTCATATCTTTGCAAAACTGAATTTGGGGCAGTTTCTACGATAAAATGCAAGCATAGCATAAAAATCAATACAGAACAGGAAATAAGGAGACCAATATCCAATACGATTCCAACCTCTGAGAAGTTGTGCAGTGCCCAACAGGCACACATGTCTCATTAGTAAGTAACTGTGGTTAGTTAAGAATGAAATAAAAATACTTTTCTTGGGGAGATTGAGGAGATGTTGGTCAAAGGATACAAAATTTCAGTTAGCCAGAAGGAATAAGTTCAAGAGATCTATTTTACAACATGGTGACTATAGTCAATAACAATGTACTATATACTTAAAAATTGCTAAGAGAATAGGTTTTAAGTGTTCTCACTACAAAAAAAAATTGTAAGTATTTAAGGTAACACATGTGTTAGCTTAATTTAGCCATTCCACAATTTCACATCATGTTATACACCATAAATATATACAAGTTTTATTTGTCAAAAAATAAATAAGAAGAAGAAAAAAGAAAACATACTTTTAATTTATTCACATTATTTTTTCAAATGGCTACTACATTGTTAGGACATTAGTACTTATTAAGTTGTTTGGACCCAACTACTTAATCAACAGATCTATTGAGTATTTTGTTTTGCCTAAGGGTGCCATGGAAAAATTACTGAGATGTTAAGGTGCCATGAACTAAGAAAGTCTGGGAACCTCTGCACTCCACAATCCCTTTCTTTTTTATAATGAAAGTACAAGGAAGGAAAGGACAAGGAAGAGGATTACAAGAAGCACATATCCAGTGGAATTGGAGCTGGACTCAACCAAGTATAAACCACCAATCAATAAAGAGTGATGTTACTCACACAACACTTTAAAAATCTACCTTCAAAATTCAACTTTAACCTGGATGTTTAAAATATATAAGTATTTTTAAAATATATAAAAATATATCAAATAAATCTAGACCCTTTCATCCTCAGCCTGGAGGATGAATGGTGCAATTTGGAAAAGGTTGAAAGAGATGTTAAATCCATGAGTGAAGGATGCAAAGACAGATACTAGAGGGAAACTTACTGATTTAGTTGGGCTGGATCAATTCTAGTAAGAATTTCCCAGAAAAATCCAATTGCAGGTCAAGGCTATGAAGCCTGCAGTGCCAAGCCACAGATCAGGCTGATGCTCTTGGGCACCATAGGGAGATAAGTGGTTTCAAAACATTCAAGCTTGAGAAGGAAGAAAAAGGTAACTGGAAGAGAGCTTGGGTCAAAAAACAGTAAGGGCCCCCCTTGGTTAACAGAATAAAAGCACAAGAATAAACGGGCCTCTTCAGTTTACAACCCATTTTATTTGTAGCCAGAAAGAGCATCTGGCCCAAGCCATCAAAATGAGTTAACCCAGCCCAAGGACTCAGGAAAACAAAGATGTGGCATCAGCCAAAGAGACAGAGAAAGGTAGCTCTGTTATCATGAACTGAAGGGGCAAAATTACATATATAAAAACTATCAGGCTAAAGGATAATGTTCTGTGGGGAATTTGGTTGTCCACTGTCTCACTTTCTTAATATGGTCAAACAGTTTGAACCTCAAAATTGAAACCACATGCTTAAGGAAATAAACCTGGACACTTACAGGCTCACTGAATGGGGAGAGAGTAGAGGGTTCATGAGCAGTAGACACGTCAGAGCCTCATGGGATGACTTGATCCAGAGAGAGGTAAGGAGATGGCAGTTGATGGCATCAAGAACTACACTTCAGCCAGGTGCTCTCACTGGGCTCCACCTGCCAGGCCCAGGCTCCTCCTTGGGAGTTGGCACCTGCACATATAGGGGGCATGGCCAAAGCAAGGAGCTTCCTCAGTCAATAAGGGCTGCTATAGCTGCATGTACATGTGTTTCCCCTCTCCCCTCCTGCTCCTTCAGCTTCTACAGATGCCCTGGATGCTGAGTGGATCTTTCACTGCCTTCCTCGACTGACCTTTCCCCATTTCATCTTCTTGGACTTTATCCACCTTCCTGATCCCTGGCCCCTTGCTGTCCTGAATCTGGCTTTGGGGTGTACTCTGGCCTGGCTTCCCCCTCTGGTTCTAACTCTATAAACTCTGAGAATTCCTTGACCTTTAAAATTTTTTTCTGTTTCCTCAATCCCAGTTCCTCACTCTCTGCCCAGCTTCCAGAATAACGTACTCCTATGTGAAGATAGACTGGCAGAAGAGAGGTGGTGTGGTGAGGAGGCTCTAAGAAAAAGAACGGGATATGGTCCTGGAGGCTTCATCTCCAGGGGAAGAAGCAGTCTGAGGATCATCCTCCCCCCCAGCTCTACACAAAGCCAAATGTGGTAAGGGATAAATCAATGGAAGTGAAAACTCCCTCTAAGAGGGAAGAAAAAGATCTGGCAGGGCCAGCCAAGATGGATAACTCTGGGGAAAAAGATTTGCCAAATATTCAATTTAAAGAACTTGGAGGTTCTGAGAAAATCCAAACAAAACTTTTCTCCTTTCAAAAAATCCTCTTTACAGACCAGGAGAGGAAACAAATCATGCCTAAGAGTAGCTGTTATATATAGATTACGGCTACCCCAAAATTGTTGACTGTACTTTCTTGGGAAGCCCATAAATATTTGGCAGGTCCTATAAAAATATAAACCAAGGATACTGTAACTGGCTCAGAATTTACCCTGTACAGCTCATCCAAAGACTGGCAAGACTAGGGTTTGCTGTTGCTGGATTTCTAATGGCTAGGGACAGATACCAGCCGGTAGCAGTTTATTGTAAATTTTGTGTGTCATGTCTGAAAACAGGGACTCCCAGGCATAAGACAATCTTTTTAAGACTAGTATTTTCTCAAAGTTAAGCAAAGGAAGACTTTCTCCTAAGCACATTCTCAAGGAGATCCCACAGACTTTCAGATGTCTTAAAGATTAAAGGAACTTGGGTCATCATCCATTTCAGCACTTTCACTTTACAGCGAAGAAACTCACTGTAAAGTGAGGCCCAGAGAAGTACAGTGTCCTGCCCAAGATCACAGAGGAAGCCAGAACATAGTTGAGAATAGAATACAGGGCTCTCTACTGCAGAACGAGGACACACCCCTTTGTACCACACCGCAACCACAGACTGCACAAGTCTGCCAGAAGACTTGAGAAGGTCTGTACACCCAAAGAAGGGCAGACGTCCACCGATCATATTTTTTGGGATTCCTCTCCGCCATCAACAAAAAGATAAACACTTGGAAATTTCCTTTCAAAAACTGAGCAATGCCTGAAAAGTGCCCCCCACAACTATACCATACACTTGATATGCAAGACAAGGGTCTGGCAAAAGTTAACCCTGAAAGGAAGAGTGAAAAACATGGGGTTAAAAGGCCTCATACTTGAAGAGATAAACTGCCTCCTTTGTTCTTAACCTATACAAAGGCTCTCCAGGAATTCACAAGGCTTTCAGCATTTGTTTTGTGATGTATGGGAAGATCACATTAAATCCAACAGCCCAGAAGTGGAAAAGTCCCAGAGAACAAAGCCTCAGTACTGAGGGCCCTGGAAGGAATGAATAAGGTGTGTACCTTGGTGCACAACCAAATGAGTAAGAATGGAAAAGACTTGGCATGAAAAAATGGCACCCACTAGAGTGCTTGACAGAGTTGTAAAGGGATTGCCTCTCTGCTCTGCACTATAGGGATTTAGGGTTGGATTTGATGGTGCCACCTCTGTATTAATGTCCTACCAAATCTTGAGTTCTATGGCTCTAGGACCTCCAGGAAACCTAAAGTAACACATGATCACACACTCAGCCATGGGTCTATCAGAGAGGACCACCTCCTCTAGGGAGCTGCCTTGCTCTTTCTCACAGGAAAATCCAAAACCTAAGGGGAAAAATCACAAACTTGCTTATTCAATTCCTAGAATCAGGCTAGTTAAAGTAAGTAAGGTGGTCTGAAAATATGTCTCAGAGAATTACCTCTATACATAAAAAATCAAGTAAATACCTCAAAACAAACTAGATAGAATACAGTGAATGGCAGTAAAAACTTAGAAACTGGGCCAGGGTAGAGAGAAGAAATTACATGACCTCCTTGTGGATTCGAGAGATGTTTGGTAGCATCAGGAGAGGGAAGGAGGAAACATTCTGGCTAACAGTTGGCAGACTTCTGTGAACCCTGCATCCCTTCAGCAGTCCACTTGTCTTGGCTCAAAAACCAGACATTACAATCAGATTCTATAGAATTGCAGAGAATTAAATTGGAAACCAAGTCCAACGCATGCCTTCTGCTGGAAGTGATGCATTACAGAATCTGTTGGGAAATGCTAAAAATCATTTCTGTTATCAATTTATGTAAAAGTTTTTGGCAAATGGAATCCAAATCTCCTTCTCCAGAAAAAGTAATTATTACACCAGACACAGTGGAAGGTTAGCATTTTACCCTCTGGGATGAGGAATTCACCAGCTTTCTTCTTAAAGTTCCAATGGTCCTGAAGGTTAATGGTTAACTGAATAAGCCATTTGCTATAACCTCTAATAATTAAAGAGCTGTATTCAGCTATATTATAGATAATAAGCTCCTAGAGATACTTTAGTTGGAACTACTGACTGTCACAACCTACAAAGTTGAACTTAAAGTTAATAAATGCTAATCAGGGCTTCTGAAATCCAGGTTATAGGAAAAGAATACATAACCATTCTCAGGGAGACTTTTATCATACATCTCACAAAGCTCCTACTGCCAAGATACAAATTAGTTCATCAGTGAACAGTATAGTCTAGATCACCCTGTTGTATACAGGTCAATTGGTCAATGGTTCCAACTTGGGAAAGACAGTTTGAAAATGTGGTAAGGCTGGCTAACTGGGCACCATGAAGCTAGGGGCTACCTGCTAGGGAAAGGCTTGAGAGGTGCATTCTGAAGGTCCACCACAGCTTATAGGGAAGTGTCAGGACTGGGCTAAAAGGGAAACTAACCCAGAGCTCCATGATGTTTGCACAGCAGTCAGGTGGGGAAGGAGGATATTCAGCATGTTCTCCATTTGCCTCCAGAAGCTTCTGCAACCTTTTAAATAAAGGAGTAAGAAGAAGATGGGACATAGAGGAGAAAGTGGTACTGCAGCTGATGCTGAAAAGACAAGCCTCTCATGTGTAGCCATCTCTACCCAGCCTCAAGTTTTCCTGTTGTCTAGAAACAGTCACACAGCATGCCAGGAAGGTCAGCGTAAGTATCCAGGTACAGGCTCTGTGGGTTATCTAGGCCAATTCTTGACCCAAGACTGACTTTGCCCTTCTATCTGAGCTTTGCATTTGGCTAGAGGCCTGGGGCTTTCCCCATTTTACACATGGCAGACACTTTCCCTGGGAAGGGAAAAAATTAATTTGACACAAGCAATCAATCCCACTGGAATGTTTGTGCACACTGAGCCAAGTGGAAATGGATCCTGAAGGGAGCACTTCTGGGAGGTGATGGGAATTTTAATGTTGAAAAATGACTCTGTCAAGAACCCAGTACGAGAAAAGGAGCACACACATTTGCGTCCAAAGCATGAGTAACATCACATGCATGCACACAGCACATGCATGCACACATAGGCATACAGACTTGCCACCCTTGTGGGAAAAGTTGTCTGAGTTGTTCAACCATTGGTCATTCTGGGTTTTTTTAATATTTTGTATTCAAAATATTTAGAGTTTGAAGAATGGAGCAGCGCTAAACCCCTTTGCAGTAGAAAGCTATAGTAGCTTGCGAAGTAGCTATAGTAGCTTCCTATGACTCCTGTGTGATTCCTGTGGTGTCAGGCTTGATGAAAGCACCATCAGCCTTTATCCATAACCCAAACCCAAACCCGGAGATTATCTGAGACTTCAACCTCTCCTTCAACCCCCACATCAACTAGACATTAAATCCTGTAGAATACCCCATCATTACATTTCTTGGATCATCAACTACATTTCCTAACTAGAATCCCTATCTCCAATTTTGCCCCTTCCAACACTACATTGGCGTTTCTAAATTATATTTTTTATTCTATCACTTCAATATTTAAAATTCTTTACAACTCCCTACTGCTTATAAGATAAAATCCAAATCCTGGAATATAAAATCCAACTCCTGAAATATGAAAATCCAAAATCTCACATGCATCTTCAGTCCCTCTCAGACTTTGATCCTCCAATTCCCCATGATCTTTACACAATTCTCTGCTTTTGCCCACCCTCTCCCTTTTCCAAGAATGCCCCTCTCCACTCTGTCACTCTGGATAATGAGCCTGTCTTCCAAATGCCATTCAAGCATCTCCTACTCTACAACCAATACCACATCTGCCAAAATAGGCTCCACCACTCCCTGTTTATGTCCCTGCTGTCCACTATATAGTCCTATCATACAGCTGGAATGTTTTAGTATACTTTTTAGAAAGCTAACGTGTTTCCCTCTACCAAAATGTAAGTTCTCTGAAGGTCTAGAAAATGTGAGGGAAAGGGCAAAAGGAGATGGAGTTCTGAGTGGAAGGAAATGTAAAAGAAAGCAAAGATAGCAATTTAATTGCCCTGTTTCTCCTTTCACAATGATGAGGTGGGGCTGGGTTTGCACATGCCCTAGGAAAAGAAGATTTTGGATGGCTTTTCACCATTTTCTCTATCTGGCTCAAAAGAAGAAAAGTTCAAGGACATGGGCTGACAGGAAGATCAATAAGTTAGTCCTCCCTGTGCCTTGGGAGAGCTGGCAGAAAGATGGTTCCTGATGAAGGCAGTATCTAGGGCTGTGGACCAGTACCAGTCTGTGGCCTGTTAAGAACCCAGCTGCAAAGCAGGAGGTGAGCAGCAGGGAGTGAGCAAAGCTTCATCTGTATTTACAGCTGCTCCCCTTTGCTGGCATCACCACCTGACCTCCACCTCCTGTCAGATCAGCGGTGGCATTAGATTCTCATAGGAGCCCAAACCCTCCTGTAAACTGAACATACAAGGGATCTAGGTTGCGCACTCCTTATGAGAATCTAATGCCTGATGATCTGAGGTAGAGCCAAGGCAGTGATGCTAGTGCTCACCATTGCTTTTCACCATTTTCTCTACCTGACTCAAAAGAAGAAAAGTCATCCACCAGACCACAATGCCAACCTCTTAGAAGGCAGGATTCAGCAGTGCAGCTCTGTTATATAACCAATCTTCACCCCATCACCCTCCTAAGACCAGGAGCTCCCTGAAGACAGAGACTGTGCCATCCACCCCTCTGTCCATGGCATGTAGCAAATGCTCACTAAATACTTGCTGGAAGAATCAACAACGTCACACCCTTGCATGTTTGCATGCACAAAAATACATGTATATAGATGAAATCCCAATGAAGGAAACCTTAGAAGTCTCATTTCTAAACCTTTCTTTAGAAATTAGTGTTTTAACTGGGTAATACTTTTTAAAATATAAGTGCTTTCCTCTTTTTGCATGTCCTTATATATATTTAACCTCCCCCTTACTCTGCCAGAAGCATCTATTTGCCTCAGGGAAATTTAGGATAGTTATAGCAGCAACCAAAAAGAAAGCGTCAATGTTCAGCTGTTGAACATCCAAAATAGGATTTTTTTAGTATGCAGCTTGAATTCTCCAGCTCCCATTAACATATTAAGATGCAGGCTGGGTGGACTTGACCATTAAGTTTCTTCAACAGAGATAGAAAGTACAGAGGATACGACATGGGGGAGATCCCCACTGCAAGGAAAGAGGGAAAGCCCTCTTCCTTAGCATCTGGGGAACATGAGAAGAATTCAGTCTAGATCAGATACCAGGGTCTTGGGCTCCTATTATAGATACGCCCACCTCAAGGCTCAACCAGGGTTTGGGGAAGACAGTTTTAGAAATGTCCCGGTAGGTATGATGGCACCTGAGAACCCTAAGGCCACTCCTGAGGCACTGCAGCCCTTTAGAAGAATGTCTACCTTTCCAGCAAACACCATGATCAACATGGTGTGGGGGAGAGAGGATGGTGGTGAACAGATGAAAACATCCGTGTGCTGGGTGTCTAGTTAGGTGAGCCACTGGGTGTCTAGTTAGGTGAGTCACTAGGTACCCAGTGGTGCAGAGGTTCTGTCTTCTCACTGAGAAGACTGGGATCCATATATGTCTTTGTTCCCTGGTGATGGTACTCAGAGAGTCAATGACCAGACAAAGGCCTGGAGTCAAGACTAAGAGATTGCTGTATACAGGGTCTTTGACCCCATAGACAAAAAGTTAGGACATAAATTTTAGTGCTGGGTGTCAGCACAATACTCCAAAAAGCAAGACAGGCCGAGCCACACCTTTGCAAGCACTCATACAGGGATCAGACCAGACCAGCCCCCAAGAAGTCAAAACCAAGGGAATCTAGCCATCATGCTTTGACTCCAATCATACTTCTTCCCCTATCCCCACCACTACCACCACAAGTTCATATGAGCATCTTTATGCACCCCGACCTCACTCTGAAGAGAAGTGGGTGAACAGGAGAAAAATCTGAGCAACTGAGCAATTTACCTAAAAGAAACAGCCATCTAAAAGAGACTAATCCACGGAAAAATCAAAACTGTTAAAATGTCCATACTATCCAAAGCAATCTACAGATTCAATGCAATCCCCATCAAAATACCAATGACATTCTTTACAGAGATAGAAAAAATATTCCTAAAATTTATATGGAACCATAAAAGACCCAGAATAGCCAAAGCCATCCTGAGCAAAAAGAACAAAACTGGAGGAATCACTTTACCTGACTTCAAATTATACTACAAACTGTAGTAACCAAAACAGCATGGTACTGGCATAAAAACAGACACATAGACCAATGGAACAGAATAGAGAATCCAGAAACAAACCCACACATGTATAGTGAACTTATCTTTGCCAAAGGTGCCAACATATATTGGGGAAAGGACAGTCTCTTCAATAAATGATGCTGGGAAAACTGGATATCCATATGCAGAAGAATGAAACTAGACCCTTATCTCTTTCCGTATACAAAAATCAAATAAAAATAGATTAAAGATTTAAATCTAAGACCTGAAACCATGAAACTACTAAAAGAAAACATTGGGGAAATGCTTCAGGACATTGGTCTGGGCAAGGACTTCTTGAGTAACACCCCCAAAGCACAGGCAACCAAAGCAAAATTAGACAAATGGGATCCCATCAAGCTAAAAAGCTTCTGCACAGCAAAGGAAACAATCAGCAAAGGGAAGAGACAACCCATATCAAGGGAGAAAACATTTGAAAACTACCCATCTGACAAGGAACTAATAACTAGAATATATAAGGAGCTCCAACAACTCAATAGGAAAAAATCAAATAATCCAATTAAAAAATGGGCAAAGGATCTGAATAGACATTTCACAAAAGAAGACATAAAAATGGCCAACAGGTATATGAAAAAATGCTCAACATCATTAGTCATCAGAGAAATGCAAATCAAAACTATGACAAGATATCATCTCACCCCAGTTAAAATGGCTTTTATCGAAAAGATATGCAATAACTAATGCTGGCGAGGATGTAGAGAGAGGGGAACCTTCATACACGGTTGGTCTCACTGTTGGTGAGAATTTAAATTGGTGCAATCACTACGGAGAACAGTATGGAGGTTCCTCAAAAAACTAAAAATAGAACTACTATATGACCAAGCAATCCCACTGCTGGATATATATCCAAAGGATGGGAATTCAGTACATAGAAAAGATCTGCACTCCCATGTTTATTGCAGCACTATTCACAATAGCCAAGATATGGAATCAACCTAAGTGTCCATCAATAGATGAATGGATAAAGAAATCAGGTTTTCTGGGAAAAAATGGCGGTGTGATAGAGTCCTACCACCGCACTGCTCCCAGGGAAGGAGGTGAAGAACGCCAGCGGCTGCCTGCGAGCACGGACCGCTCACTCCGAAAACAGCACTGCGAATTACAGAGAAACAACGCCGAACGCCCAGCCCAAGAAAACAGGTACAAAATTTTCACAAAGATCGGAGGGCGCACGGAGCACAATAGAGCCCAGAGCGCGGAATGGACGCACTCGCCAGGTCGGCGCGGTGCGACCTGCCCCACAAGCGGTTACACGCCGCCCCATCCACGCAGTCAGGGACAAGCCCAGAGTTGGAACAGAGCGGTTGCTAGGGACCGCGAGGCCTGTGGAGAGGAGGAAGTAGCCAGAGCCAGACACAACTCGCAGCTGCAATGTACAGAGACTGCTGAGGGCTGGGGAGGAACTGGGCGGGGACCGAGATACAGCTTCCCGGAACAGTGCACGGGAACCCGCAGGCCGGCACTGCGCCACTAGAAGTCAGCGGGACTAGGCCCAGGAGTTTAACGGAGAGCGGGACATGCCCTTAGAGGCTGCTAGCAACTGCCGCTGCGGCCCTCGGAGAAAAACTGCGCTCCTGGCGCGACCAGAGCCCAGCTGTGCGCCAGGCTGGCGGCGGCAGCCATCTTTAAAGCCGCCCGCGGGGAGCAGTGAGCCGCGTCTCTAGCTCCGCCCCGACCCGGCCCGGGGCTCTTCTGCTGGGGTGAGACAGGCTTTGCCTGTGGTGGCCAGGGACAGCTGCATCCGTGGGTTCCAGGTGGGACGAGATCCCGGAACTGTAGCGGCAGGACCTTTGGGTATTGGAAACAGTTTGCAGCTCGTCCATCTGGTTCCGCCACCCCGGCTCTGGCCTCCGACGAGTCCGCTACGTGCTGGTCCTAGTGCCCGCTCTTCAGGTCCCAGCCCTCCTGTACCCCAGAGATCGCTCATTTTGAAGGTTGCTGGCTATAGTGACTCATTTGGTATAACTGCTGGTTCCCATGACAACCAAATACCTCAAGAGCCACAGGCTGAACCAGAGCAGCTCCCCATAATCCTGCCCACTTCAATAGGGAATTTCGCACCATCCAAGAGAGCTTCCAGCAGCCACTACTCCCCCCTCCCCGTGGGAACATGCCCCTGGTGGAGACTGCTGGGGATAGAGATGGCCACCCGCCTCGCCTTGGGGTCTAGTGGTGGAAAAGGGGTGCACAATTGGAGATCCCCCTATCAACCAGTATCACGTGGAGACACACATTAGAAGGGCAGACACACGTGGCTACATGAGCAACCTCTGAGCTGTGTAGAATTTTCCCAACTCAGCTCTCACACTGCAGTCAAAAGAAATTGTGTTTCTACCTGCACCTCAGGAGGAGCAGGGTCAAAGTAACCCCTAGGAGCTACAAGGCCCCTCCCAAAGCACGGGCCTTTCGCATACCCCAACTGGGGGATCAGAGTCTGCCACGGACATAACAGAATACCTAGCTAATAGGGAGCTGTGGACTCAGATCCTCAAGTACAATTCATTAGCTCAGAGCCCAAGCTGGGAGGTCATTCTCACCACAATCCACTGGGAAGAGGAGAAGACCACAGGTCAGAGTTAACTCAAGATCCACCAAACTTGCTAAAATACACCTGAGGCAATACAGGCCACTACTTCTCTCCCTGGCTTTGCCAAGGAACAATAATTGTGGGCCTAGTGACAGGGCCATAAGCTAGCTCTAACACCCCCAGCTCTCGACCAAGAGGCCAGATGAGAAAAAACCAGCGAAAGAACTCAGGGAACATGAAAAATCAGAGTGAAAAGTCACCCCCAAAAGAAATTATCAGTTTCTCAGCAATGGATACCAATCCAAATGAAATGGGTAGAATGACAGAAGAGGAATTTCGTTTATGGATTATAAGAAAGCTCAATGAAATTCAAGAGAAAGTTGAATCCCAGTACAAAGAAACCACAAGAAAAATGCAAGAAATGAATGAAAAATTCTCCAAAGAAATAGAAATATTATGGAAAAATCAAATAGAAATCCTAGAAATGAAAGAAGCATTCAAGGATCTACAAAACACAGTGGAAAGCCTTAAGAATAGGCTGGACCATGCAGAGGAAAGAATTTCAGAGCTAGAAGACAGCTCCTATGCGCTAAATAAATCAGCCGAAGAGAAAGAACACAAAAACAAGAGGCAGGAAAAAAGCATACCAGAAATGTGGGATTATGTAAAGAGGCCAAACATAAGGATCATAGGTATCCCTGAAGGAGAGGAAGAAAATTCGCATGGGCTGGAAAATTTATTTGAAGGAATAATAGAGGAAAATTTCCATGGCTTAGCCAGAAGTCTCGATATCCAAGTACAAGAAGCACACAGGACTCCTGGGAGAGTCAACATGAAAAGGCATTCACCACGCCACATAATTATTAGACTGACCAAAGTAAACACAAAAGAGGCACTCCTCAGAGCTGTAAGACGAAAAGAGCAGGTAACCTACAAAGGGAAACCGATCAGATTAACTGCAGATTTCTGAGCTGAAACCTTACGAGCCAGAAGGGAATAGGGAGACATCATCAATCTCCTAAAACAAAACAAAGGCCAACCCAGAATTCTGTATCCTGCCAAACTAAGCTTCTTATATGAGGGAGAAATAAAGACGTTTCCAGATAAGCAATCACTGATAGAATTTGCGAAATCCAGACCGGCCTTGCAAGAAATGCTTAGACCTGCATTACACACTAAACAGAGCAACAGACACCCACCTATATAAAACTACACAAAAGCTAAAACCCCAGAAACCAGATTCCGCAATGATGCAAGAGGTGAAACAAAAGATACCACCCAACAGAATAATCAGAAATATCAATTCTCTCAATAAATGTAAATGGCTTGAACTGCCCATTAAAGAGACATAGGCTGGCTGAATGGATTAAAAAATACAAACCAAGTATCTGTTGTCTTCAGGAAACACACCTTACACACAAAGATGCATTCAGACTCAAGGTGAAAGGATGGAATACAATTTTCCGGGCTAATGGAAACCAAAAGAAATCCGGAGTAGCCATCCTCATTTCAGATGACATAAACTTTAAAGCAATAAAAGTAAAGAAGGACAAAAATGGACACTATATAGTGGTGAAGGGAAAAATCTCACAAGAGGATTTAACAATCCTAAACATTTATGCACCCAACACAGGAGCACCCAGGTACATAAAGCAAAAACTGCTAGATCTAGACAACATAATAAGCAGCAATGCCATAACAGCAGGGGACTTCAACACCCCACTGACGGAACTGGACAGATCCTCCAAACAAAAAACAAATAGAGAAATAAAAGACCTAAACAGGACTATAGAACATTTGGGCCTAACAGATATCTACAGAACACTCCACCCAAATAACACTGAATATACATTCTTCTCATCAGCTCATGGAACTTTCTCTAAAATTGACCACATCCTAGGCCACAAAACAGATCTAAACAAATTCAAAAAATAGAAATCATATCATGTATCTTTTCAGACCACAGCGGATAAAATTAGAAATCAATTCCAACAGAAACTCACATCTTCCTCCAAAAACTTGGAAACTAAACAATCTATTGCTGAAAGATTATTGGGTCAAGGAGGAGATTCAAATTGAAATCAAAAGATTCTTCGAACTAAACGATAATGGGGACACAAGTTATCAAAATCTGTGGGATACAGCAAAAGCAGTCCTGAGAGGAAAACTTATCACCCTAAATTCCCACATCCAAAAGACAGAAAAGTCACAAATCAGTAAACTAACGAATCATCTTAAGGAAATGGAAAAGGAAGAGCAAAGTAATCCTAAAGTCAGCAGAAGAAAAGAAATAACCAAAATCAGAGCAGAATTAAATGAAATCGAGAACAAAAGAACAATACAGAAGATCAATGAAATGAAAAGTTGGTTCTTTGAAAAGATCAACAAAATAGACGGGCCACTTGCCAGGTTGACCAGAAGCAGAAAGGAAAGACTCTAATAAGCTCAATTAGAAATGAAAAAGGAGAAGTCACAACTGATACCATGGAAATACAAAACATCATCTTTGAATACTACAAAAATCTCTATGCCCACAAACAGGAAAACGTGGAGGAAATGGACAAATTCTTAGAAACACACTACCTCCCTAGGCTCAACCAGGAAGAAACAGAATTTCTAAACAGACCAATATCAAGCAGTAATTAAAAATCTACCCACAAAAAAAAGTCCCGGACCAGATGGGTTCACACCTGAATTCTACCAAGCCTACAAAGAAGAACTGGTGCCTATATTGCAGAAATTATTTGAAAATATCCAGAAGGATGGAATCCTCCCAAACTCATTCTATGAAGCCAATATCACCTTGATACCAAAGCCAGGAAAGGACACAACAAAAAAAGACAACTACAGACCAATATCCCTTATGAATATAGATGCAAAAATTCTCAATAAAATCCTTGCAAACTGAATTCAAATGTACATCAAAAAAATAATCCATCACGATCAGGTGGGTTTTATTCCCGAGATGCAGGGATGGTTCAACATATGCAAATCTATAAATGTAATTCACCATATAAATAAAAGCAAGAACAAAGATTATATGATCCTTTCAATAGATGCAGAAAAGGCTTTTGACAAAATCCAGCACCCTCTTATGATAAGAACTCTTAACAATATAGGCATAGATGGCTCATTCCTAGAAACTATTAAAGCTATATACGATAAACCCACAGCCAATATCATACTGAATGGGGAAAAATTGAAGGCATTCCCCCTTAAAACTGGCACCAGACAAGGGTGCCCACTATCTCCACTTCTTTTCAACATAGTGTTGGAAGTCCTGGCCACAGCAATTAGACAAGACAGAGGAATCAGGGGGGTCCAGATAGGGGCAGAAGAGGTCAAAGTTTCACTATTCGCAGATGATATGATATTATACATAGAAAACCCCAAAGATTCAACCAAGAGATTACTGGAATTGATAAATGAATTCAGCAAAGTCTCAGGATACAAAATTAATACACACAAATCCATAGCCTTCATATATGCTAATAACAATCAAGCCAAGAAACAAATTAAAGATGCAATACCTTTCACAATAGCACCAAAGAAAATTAAATATTTAGGAACATATCTAAGGAGGTCAAAGACCTATATAGAGACAATTATGAAACACTGAGAAAAGAAATTGCAGAGGATGTAAATAGATGGAAAGCCCTACCATGCTCTTGGATAGGCAGAGTCAACATAGTAAAAATGGCTTTGCTACCTAAATTAATTTACAGAATCAATGCAATCCCTATCAAAATACCAACATCATTTTTTGCCGATCTAGAAAAAAATAATTCTACGCTTCGTGTGGAACCAGAGAAGACCCCGTCCAGCCAAAGCAATCTTAAGCAAAAAGAACAAATTGGGAGGCATCTGTCTACCAGACTTCAAACTATACTACAAGGCTATAGTAACCAAAACTGCATGGTATTGGCACAAGAACAGACACGTAGACCAATGGAACAGGACTGAGAACCCAAATATAAAACCAACCTCATACAGTCACCTGATCTTTGACAAATTCCAGAAAAACATACACTGGGGAAAAGATTCCCTATTTAACAAATGGTGCTGGGAAAACTGGATGGCCATATGTAGAAGACTGAAAATGGACCCACACCTCTCACCTCTCACAAAAATCAATTCACAATGGATAACAGACCTAAACCTAAGACATGAAACCATAAGAATTCTTGAAGAAAACATTGGAAAAACTCTTATGGACATTGGCCTAGGCAAAGAATTTATGAAGAAGACCCCCAAAGCAATCAACAGCAGCAACAAAAATAAATACATGGGACCTGATCAAATTGAAAAGCTTCTGCACAGCCAAGGAAACTATCACTAGAGTGAACAGACAACCTACAGAATGGGAGAAAATATTTGCACGCTACACCTCTGATAAAGGGCTGATAACCAGAATCTATACGGAACTTAGGAAAATCAACAAGAAAAAATCAAACAACCCTATTGAAAAATGGGCAAAGAACATGAACAGAAACTTTTCCAAAGAAGACAGAATAATGGCCAGCAAACACATAAAAAAGTGCTCAACTTCTCTAATCATCCAGGAAATGCAAATCAAAACCACAATGAGATATCACTTAACTCCAGTGAGATTGGCTCATATCAAAAAATCCCCAAATAACAAATGTTGGCGGGGATGTGGACAGATAGGAACACTCATACACTGCTGGTGGGACTGCAAATTAGTGCAACCTCTATGGAAAAGAATATGGAGATACCTCAAAGAATTAAAAGTAGAATTACCATTTGACCCAGCAATCCCACTACTGGGTATTTATCCAAAAGAAAAAAAGACATTTTATAATAAAGACATCTGCTCTCGAATGTTCATAGCAGCACAATTCACAATTGCAAAGTTGTGGAAACAACCAAGGTGCCCATCAATACACGAGTGGATCAATAAAATGTGGTATATGTATACCATGGAGTATTACTCAGCAATAAGGAACAACAGTGAATTAACACATCTGGTATTATCCTGGTCGGAGCTAGAACCCATTCTTCGAAGCGAAGTGTCACAGGATTGGAAAAACAAGCACCACTGGTACTCACCATCAAACTGGTACTAACTGATGAACACTTACATCACACAGGGCAATAACATTCATCTGAGGGCGGGCGGGCAGGAGGGGGGTGGAAGGGATGGGAAAAACTCTCACTGAATGGATGTGGGGAGCACAGTTTGGGAGATGACCACGATTGTGGCTCTGACATGGGCAGAACAGGGGCAATGTGTATGGCCAAAGTGTTGTACCCCCATGATATTCTGAAACTAAAAAAATAAATTTAAAAAAAAAAAAAAAAGAAATCGTGGTAACATATACACAATGGAATATTATATAGCCACAAAAAAGAATGAAATCCTGCCATTTGCAACAACATGGATACAACCAGAGAACATTATATTAAGTGAAATAAGCCAAGCATGGAAAGACAAATCCCACATGTTCTCACTCATATGTGGGAGCCAAATATTAAAAACAATTGATCTCCTGGAGACAGAGAGTAGAATGAGGTTACCAAAGGCTGGGAAGGGTAGCAGGAGTGGGAGATAAAGTGGGAATGGCTAATGGGTGCAAAAATATAGTTAGATAGATAGAATGAACAATATTTGATAGCACAATGAAGGGACTACAATCAACAATAAGTTAGGGTATACTTTAAAATGACTAAAAGAGTAGAATTGGAATGTTCCTAACACAAAGAAATGTTAAATGCCTGAGGTGATAGATACCCCAATTACCCTGATTTGATTAATTCACATTGTATGCCTGTATCAAAACATCACATGTACCCTATAAAGATATACAACTATAATGTACCCATAATAATTAAAAATAAAATTTTTTTAATAAAAAAAATTTTTAAATAAGTTTGTTTTTAAAAACAGACTAATCCAGAAAAAAAATGATATACTACAAACTAGCAAAATTGGGGTGAGGTCTCATGAGAAAAATTAGCTCCACTTTAGAAAAAAAATTTTTTTTTGAGACAGAGTCTTGCTCTGTTGCCCTGGGTAGGTAAAGTGCAATTGTAGCTCACTGCAACCTCAAACTCCAGGGTTCAAGCAATCCTCTTGCCTCAGCCTCCCAAGAAGCTGGGACTACAGGTGCATGCCAAGATGCCTGGCTAATTTTTTCTATTTTTAGTAGAGATGGGGTCTCACTCTTGCTCAGGCTGGTCTCGAACTCCTGAGCTCAAGCAATCCTGCCACCTCGGGCTCCCAGAGTGCTAGGATTAAAGACGTGAGCCACCATGCCTAGCCCACTTTAGAAAATGTTAAATGCTACATTTTCTTTGTGCATCTGGGTAATAAGAGGTAAGTGTGCAACTGAACTACACTGTTACCCACCAGAAAGAAAATCTCAGACATTCTGGACAGTTAGATGAGCCCCTCTTCCACTGTCATACACACATCTCTTTTCCAAAAGCAAATGGAACATATCACGAAAAGTTTCACTCCATCTCTAGTGCTGCCAATTTCCTACCAGACATGAAAAAATGTACAGTCCTCAAGTGCAGTACGAGCTGTCACTCCCATCCGAGTCCCCCAGCTCAGCTTTCAACCACACTCAAAACCAAAGAAGACCCCAGAGAAGCAGCTGACAAAATCCCTTTTCATTTAGTCAGCAATTTTGTTTTTCCAAAGCATTTTCCTTCTATTATCTCACTTTATCTCACACTATTCCTATGAGGTATGGCAGGGCAAGGATGTTTACCTCTTTCTTCAGATGAGGAAAAAGAGGTCCTTTCTGTAAAAACAGGCATATTAACTGGCTTGGCCAAGTCACAGAGCTATTTAGTGGTGGGTAGAATTAGAAACCAAGGTCTCCAGAATGACATTCCTAGATTCTTCTAGCCAAGCACAGACTACAGCTTTTGCACACACAAGCTAAAGCACTTCCACTCCTGACTGTGCTATTGGAATTTACTTACACTGAAGCCCAAGAACACATGTGGCTTTTTTGGCTAATTGTGACTGCAAATCTGGCTCTTACATCACTTAAAGGCACATAGCAAAAGAGGCCAAGAACGGCCTCTACCACTTATTTAAATGTCACTGACAAACGTGTCCTTAAACATTACACAAAAAGTTATCCTTCACAGAACAGGGACTGGCTGTTCTCCCTCACTCCTGATGATAAAGGCAGAGAAAACATACTGAACCTACAATTGTCCTACAGTCACCTTTGAAAAGGATCCAAAAAATGAGTGGCCTTTCTTGCTAATCTTTGGACGAGATAATGTCCCAGAACAAACACTGGTCCACAGAAAAAATGGGTTATAAATGTCTATCATTAGGAGAATGACACATTCATACAACAGAATATAACACAACTCTTAAAACAAATGAGATAGAGCTTTCTGTCCTGACATGGAAAAATGTCCATGATTATAGAGTGATAAAAGCAAGTTGCAGAATAACAGGTATAGCATGATCCTCTTTTTGTTAAATAAAATAAGAAAGCTATGCATTTGTATAAACGTGTACTTGTATATTCAACAGGTACATATATCTGCTGAATTTATGTCAACATCAGGAAGGAGGAGGCAGAAAGAATATCCACTTTTGACTATACTTGTATATTCTATACTTTTGTTTTGTGTAAATATTTTTACAAGAGTGTCAATGCCTTTATTCCACCAAACAACCAATGGATCTTCTGTCTTCTTATATTACCCCCATATAAAGGTCGATTGGTTTGTGAATGTCTTACTTTGTTCAATAGATATAAGTATACTAGTGTATCATACATTTAAATTAATTGGGGAAAAAAAGGCTTCATTTAGGAAAAAGTCTACCCTCCTCCAATTTGTTTTTCACCTTAATTCAATAATCAAAAAACAAACAATGGATCAAGGGAAAGAGTACACATATGAAAGAAGATCAGAAGGAAATAAATCAAACTAGCAAACAGAGGTTCCCTCTGGGTGATGGGATTACAGTGGCTTTTCTATCCTTTATACTTCACTGTATTTTTCAAATGCTCTACAGTGGGCCAGCGTTATAATAATGCTTTATAATAAAAATAAAGTCAGTATAAAAAACAAATGTTCTATGAAGGTATAACTAAAATTGAATCTATCTGAATGAAACTTTGTTTTACAACTTATTTAATTTATCTTTTAGCTTATAAGCAATAAATACATATTAAATGAGTCAATGAATGAATGAAACTCCCTTTCTGACTGATCTCCAATTAGCCCTATTTTTCCTAATCCAACAAGATCATAAACTCTTCAAGACAAGGACTATGTGTTACACATTTTCAGTAGCCCTCTTAGTATCTGGCATAATACTAGGCACATGGCAGATACTCGTTCAATATTGATTAGTTGATCCATTTGCATGTTTGAACTTTCCTACTTGGGTTTTTCCAAAAGAAGAGTATGTCGTTATTTACTTTTCTAGTGCCTATCAAATATGTGAACAGTTATAAGCAAGTGATAAAAGAAGTCCCCTCTAATTAATCCAAACTCAACATATTTCACAGTCAATGTTGACTTTATAGGTCTTGTTTAAGGCAGAATTGCTTGTCCACAAAAAATGATTCATTTCATTAGCACAGTGTTTCATTACAAAACTCCCAAATGGCTCACACACCAGTAAGTAGCTCTTTTAAAAAGAAAAAAAAAATCATTCCTTGATGTATTGCAGAGTTGGTAAAAAAAAAATAAAAATAAAAAAAAGAAAGAAAAAAGAAAAAAAAAATTTTTAAATCAGGCCACCAAACACTAATCAAGCAAGTATTATCTGTAAGGTGCTAAACTGGGTGTTGACAAGTCCAAAAGCATAATGTGTGTATAGACTACTTGTAGAAACCAGACATGAACATTCTCCAAAATAGGGCTTCCAAAAGGCCTTCTAGCCACCAATGTTCAGTAAAGTTTTGGGAAGAGGCTAATGTCCAAACAAGTCTAGTACACACCTCATCCCTACCCTAGAGATCTTGTCCTAGTCACCACCCAAGAACTCAGGAGTCCACTGTTTTTATCCCCACTCCAGAGGCTCCAGGGCTGAGCAAGATACAGAACACAGCATACCCAGCCCACTCTGAACTCAACTGGACAGATCATTATTTTATGCAATTCTCACTCATTTTCTAAAGAATGGATCCAGTCTGTCTCCTCTCTTCTCAGGCTCCTAGCATCTCTAAGTGCTTACAGATGACCTTGGCTCTCACTAAGAAGACTGAGGTCAGCTAATAAGAGCTCTAGCATTTGACCTGAACACCACCTGGTCTTTTCCTACAGCCACAGAAGAGGTGATCATCCATTCCAGAGATAACTTCTTTGCCTGGGAATCTCATCCTTTTTTCACTTTTGCAGAAGCTGGTACCGCCCCTGGTACCCCACCCACACATATACCACCTTCTAACACTTTCAGTTTCTACCACAATCTCCTCCTGTGACTTTTTAAAACATCCAAAGCATTTCCTCTCTCTGAGAAAAAAGAAAAAATTCACTGGACCTGATAACCTTTTAAAATTTTTTTATTGAAGAATAATATGTATGCATAAAATGACACACATAAGTCTACAACTCACTGAAATTCCACAAACAGAACACACCTGTGATCATGAAGCAGAACACTACCAGAACCCCCAAAATGTCCTTTGATTACCATTTAGTATCTTACTTTTATGACCAAACTTCTTGAATAGTGGTCTATACGCACTGTCTTCATTTTCAGCACCTCCTCATCCACTTCAGCCCATGAGCCCCCTCTTCAATGAATCCTATTCACACCCATGCAGGTGAGGCTGTTGATACTTCCTCCATATCCTCATTGTACAGTGCACAATCCTTTTCATTATACTACACTGCAATAATCTGTTTATGTGTCAGGCAACCCCACTAGTCTGTCACCCTCCTTGTGGAAAAGGTTATTTCTAACCTGCCTGTGTACTCCCAGTGCCTGGCACTTAGTAGGTGCACAGCTGGTGTTTGACACTGAATGAATGAGTCTAAGAATAAATGAAGAGATTCACTCACTGAAATCTAGTACTCTGCTAAATTGATTAGTTCTTTGTCCAGTTCTCATCAAAAGTAATATAATAGCTATCAAAACTCAGTGGTTGGGATCATGAAGAACGACTAGAAAATAGTACTGTTCCAATATTTGGGTAAGCATCTCTTTACATCCAAGTATCTGAGCATGTTTTGCGTCAGTACACTGGGGTACAGAGAAGAGACTCAAAGTCCTCCACCTTCCCTCTGACTTAAAGCTGTGACATTTCTCCCAATGGTGCTCTGTCCTTCCATTGCCACACTCCCAACATGGAGTCCTGCCAATCTTTTCCCCAACTGTTCCTATTGCCCAACTCCTCCCTTTCCCTACCACCTCTTTTCCAGGACAGTAAGTAGTCAGAGACAGGAATCCCCCAGGAGCCCCACACCCCTCCTTCTAGCCCCCTTTTGTCACATCCAATTAACCATCTGTCAGTCTCGTGGGTCCCCTTCAAGGCCCACTGTCCAGCTGCCAGCTCAATACTATGTCTCCCCCCATATATGCCATTGTCCTGGGGCTGCAGGGTAAGAATGTAATAGGTAGAGATTTTAGCCACACCCTTAGTCTCTGCCTGTTGTGCCCTAGAATAATTTTAACTGCAAGCTTAAAAATCATATCCCTACATATCTCTGTATTGTTATCAAAAGAAAGGAAAAAAGGAAAGATGGAAGGAAGGAAGGGAAGGAGGGAGGGAAGGAAGAAGCCTATTGAAGTATCATAATTTTCATGATTTGGAAAATAAAGGGATTCACCTAACTAGTACTGTGACATGTTATATATGTAATATAGTCATACTAGTATCATATTATATATAACCATGTTTTATTACTAGTAATATAATCCCATTTACATTACTATTTATAATATGAACATAACTATCACAATATGCAATATATCTACAAACATCAAGCAAATCTGAGAGGCAAGGGTATTTTTTACCCATTTTACAGATGAATAAACTAAAGCTCAGAGAGGTTGTAACTTACACAAAGTCACACAGATAGTAAGTTCCTGTTCTGTTCTAAAATTCTATGATTCTGGGACTGGACTACACCTAAGGAAATTCCCACCTCCTTCTGCTCTAGGCTGGATAAGCCAAGCCCCCCAAAGCCCATTCTTTGGTAGCAGCACCCCCAGATTCCTACTCCCCACCCCTCTGGAGAGTTGTGTGAGGCCCCTAAGGAGCCTTTGATGAAATGGGGCTTTTCACTTGATGACAGTTCTTGGGTTTGCCCCTAAAGTGAGGGGTGGAGGGAGTGCTTTGGGGCCAACAGAAAGAGTGTGGCATCTTCCCTCTTGTGTGAGGTGTTCCTCTTCATGAAGAATGGGCAAGAGGATCTTCCAAGATCCCTACTCTGCTTCCACTTTCCTCTGGGACTTCTACAGACATTATGGAAACTGGAAATTCATGAGCAGATCCCATCCCTGGTAGATACAGTACATTGATGGCCAGGCATGGACCCCTCCCCAGGAGGCTACCTTCTTGCCTGAGTCCCCCTCCCTCTCTCCTCTCCTCACTCACCGCCCCCTCACTTGCCTTTCTGACTCATACTCTGTAGGAGGTGATTCTGTAGACCCCACTACAGCCTAGAGCAGTCTCACCTCAGCCTGCTAAAGAAAGCCACCCGCACTTCTAAAGGGGTTGCTAACTTTGGATTTCCCAGCCTTGCTTCCCAGCTTCTCTGCCCAAGGGCCTGCTAGGACCATACCAACCCAGCCCACCATCTCACAGTCACCCTCAGCCTGCGCTACCCTCCCCAAGCATGGCACCACTAGCCCCTGAGTCTTCCGGCCAGATGATGCTCTCTCTACTAGAGCTATCAGTAAGGTACATTGCATCCTCAGGTCCTTGCCAGCCAGCTACTTCACTGAGGTGTGCCTTCCCTCCAGTCATTAGGAAAGAAGCATCCTCCTCTGGCCCAAGGCTGACCCCTCAGCTAACCTTGAGACCCACCCCTCCAGGCTCATCCGGGACCCTCCTCTATCAACTGCTCCTCTCTTTTCCAAATATTCATTCTCTTCCTCATGCCCGCCTTCTCCCTCTTCCCCACCCCTAAGTATTCACATATCTTCTCTACCTAAAAAAAGCCTCCCCTCAACTCTGCTCCCATCTCCAACTACCTTACTATTTTTAACCTTCCCTTCACAGCCAAACCTTTCCGAAGAGTCATCTATATGCACTCCCACCACTTCCTCCCCATCCACTCACTCCTCATTCCCCTGGGAATTTGAATTCCACCTCCCATACACGATTGAAACTGTTATTTCAAAGGTTACCAATGATCTCCCAGTTTCCAGAAGCAATGGTGTTTGCTCAGTCCCCATGTCCTCAACCCCCTGCAGCATTAGACCCTGTTGATCACCTGTTTATCTCCATGTGTTGCTTTCTCCCAGTTCTCCTCAAGCCCTTCACTCGAATCTACGGTTCTGTCCTTGGCCCCCCGCCCTTAAGGCTGTGTATGTTTTTCATTTATTATTTCATCTATTCTGATAGCCCCAGCCACAACTTCTTTCAGATATCTCGCAAATCTATATTTCTGGCTCTGGCCTCCCTCCAAAGCTCCAGATTCCCTTCGTTATCTGCCTACTGAATCTACACCTCCCTTAGTGATTTCATTGACACCTGAAATGCAACATGCCCCAAAGCAAATTCTCTGAATCCTCCCTCTTCTCCTACCTCCCCACCATGGCTGCTCCTCGTCTTCCCAACTCCTGATTTTCATTAAGCACTCCTCCATCCTCCAAGTCACTCAGGCTCTAAATTTTGGAGTAATCTTAGATTCCTGTCTCTTTTTTGACACTTCTACACCCAAGTTGCCAGCTCCTATAGACCCCACCTCCATGAGGTCCCTCATATCCATTCCCTCCTCTCCATTCCTACTGTGGCATCTCAAATTCAGACCCTCCTAAATTATCACAGCGGTCTCCTAAACTGTCCCTGGCCAGCAGTCCCTCCCCAACTCCAATGGACCCTCCACAGGGCTACCAGATTTATCTTCCCAATCATGTCACTTTTAATGGCCCCCCAAAGCCAACTGCAGAAAGACCAAACTCATTGGCCTTCCATTCAAAGCCTTCACGATCTAGGAGCCCAGTAAATGTTTGATAAATGAAGCAATCAATCAACCTGCTCCCCACCCCTTTCTGAATCTCATCTCCCACTGATCCCCCCCACTTCCTCTGAGTCACATAAACTGGACAATTTACTGCCCCTAAATATGCCATGAATGTTCACACCTCCTTCCAGTGCTGTTTTAACCTGGGAACACAATGCTTTCTGTCTTCCCCATCCAAATCCTACCCATCTTTCATGTCCCAGCTTGAGGAGAAGTAACCACTTCCTTAAGTGCACAGCTCATCTGCCACTTTTCACTCTTCTACTTATTTATCCCTTGTATCCATGTTCTCTAGCCAGTGTCCAGCTTCCTTCTAATAATGCCATGAGGCAGATGGAGTGGAAACAAAGCTAATCCTCCAACAGTTTCTTCTTTATGTCCCTGAATTAATTCCTCTGTCCTCCCAGCTGATTCTGTCTGTTCTCTCACTCCTAGGCAGACACGATTTCAAGCAGCTCTATTGATCCAACAGCTCTGTGGCTGTCAGTCATTTCCTAGTTATTTTGCTGCCAGTCACTTGTGCACAAAGGAGTGGCAGGAGGAGTCTGAACTGCATACAGACAGAGAAGGAGCAGGAAGGGACTGATTCTCTGCACCCACCTGAGGCTCAGCAGAAGCAAGATGCTCCTCCAGATGTCATCGAGCCATGTGGCCCAGGGCCTGGGTAGGGGCTGGATCACTGGCATTTTTATACTTTTGAAGAGGAGGAGAGAACAGGAGTGCCCTGACCTGCTATAAGAGGATGCCCCTTACAGCCCCCTTGGAAAACCAAAATGAAAAGGACTGCATTTCTTCCTGGACTGGAAAGGTCCCATGGAGGTCAGATTAAACAAGATAATACTTGTCAGAAGAGGTACTTAGAGTAATAGAATGTTCGATGTAGAAGGAACTATCTACATATATTTGGATAGCACAGTGCAACTTATAAAGACCTTTCACATACAGTATCTTATTTGAGTCTCTCAACAGCTCTGTAAGGGAAGGGGGCAGGAAACTATTATCCTCATCTTACAGAGATGTTAAAGTCACTTGCCCAAGTCATTCATAAAAGCAGAGAGCAAAGGGAAGTGTTCACCTCCTGCTCTCTTGCTTGACCTTCTCAGCCTCCTTCATAGACTGTTTCTCCCCTGCTAACCCCTTAAATCCAAGTGCTCCCTGAAGGGGTATATTTATATCCACTTCCTTTCCTGCTCTACATCCTTTCTTTGAATGGTTTTATATACTTCCATAGCACAGTACATGACTGTAGTAGGCACTCGATAAATATTTTTCAAACAAATGACTAAATGAATGAATGCAAGAGAGCTGAGGCCCAGACCCTAGCCTTCTGATTCCACATTCAAGGCTTCTTGCACACCATTGTGTTGCCTCTCTGGCACCCTCTCCCATCCCATGTCAAAAGCCCTGCCCAGCACCCCTTCCAGAGAGCCCCCCCCAAGCCTCTGTGACATCACATTCACTTAATAATTAAAAGAGCAGAGTAACAGTGCTAACTAGGATTTCTTGTGCTCCTGTGTGTCAGAGACTGCTAGATGCTTCAGACACATTTTTTCTACTTAATTCCCTCAAACTGTGCAACAAGCTTTAGTAGTCCCATTTTGCAAAAGACTGAGGATAGGAGATATTAAATAGTTTACCCAAGATCCTACCCCTCGTTAGTGCTGAACTTATCTGATCCAAAGCCCATGATCTTCTGACTATACAGGGTTTCTCAACGTCTGCACTATTGACATCTTGGGGCTGAATAATTCTTTGTTGTCCTGTGCATTGTGAAATGTTTAGCAGCACCATTGAGCTCTACCCACTAGATGCCAGTAGAAAACCCTCCCCAAGCTGTGACAACCAAAAAATGTCTCCAGACATTGCCAAATGTTCCCTGGAGGGCAGAATTGCCCCCAGTTGAGAACCCCTGGGCTATACCATACTGCCTGCCTCCAGAAGTACTAGAACCAGAAAGAACTTTGAAAAGTTAAAAGTGTTCATTCTCCAACACCTAAGAAGAACTCCTAGCTCAACTGTTCTAGTGTTTTATTGAAATTTATAGTCAGGAAAATTCTTCTTACTTCTCACCTAATTTCTTTCCATAGCTTCAGCTTATTCCAACACCTCCTTTCATTCCCCAAAGGATTGTCAAACACAATTGGACAGAATGTACCAATAAGAGTTACTGATGATTGGTGACACAAGAATGAAGCAAAGTCTCCCAAATCTTACAGAGTTGGACCTGGATATCATTGATATGTTCTAAAATGTATTAATAGTAGAAATGGCCGCTATAAATGCAATATTAGAAATATTAACAATACTCCCTCCACAGAACCACAAAGTCCTCTCAATATTCCCCCAGAAGTTACTGAAAAAATAGTCAAAAGCCCAATTCATGATGGATGAAAGTGGAGGAAAATCAAGAAGGGACAATAAGCATTGAAGTAAGTATCATGTTACATTCTGGAGCATCAGGCATAATGTCAAAAAGAGATGTTTTTCCTTTGCTGCAAAAGAAAGCTCAGGAAGTAAGAGACCACTTCCTTTTTAAGTGCCTGGCAATACACAGACTGGGTAGTGATAATTACTCAAAGAATTACACACAAACATAGGTTATTAAAAAATCTCCCTTCTCTATGATCTAGACATGGCAGTAGTTTCAGTTCACTTGTCTGGGTGGGATGCGGTTATTACCTGAGAGAAAAGTTTAAGGAATCATACGGTGAATACCATCACCTAGATTAAACAACTGTTTACATTTTGTCATGTTTGCCTTATCTATATTGTGGGAAGGTGTTTTTTGATGAATCACAAGGTTTTAAAAGATCTTTTTCCTTACCTCCAAAGAACAAATAACTTCAATGGGGGAGACAAGCCCTACACATATGAAAGGGCTAAATAACAATACAATACCACTGAAGAAGTGAGAAAATGAGTATGGACAGTGAGTGATTTAAAGAGTTGGTCATTCTGAGCTGTGAAAGCCCCCAGAAGAAGGTGGGTCTCAAGTCCTAAAGAATGAGTTGGATTTGGAAAGTGGTGGTGGAGGGGCAGATGATTCAAGGAGAACGTGAGTTGAGGCGCCTCTGGACAGTGAGGAGAGCAGCCTGGCTGCAGCTGAGCTGTGAGGTATGGACTTGACCCTGAAGGCAACAGGGAGTCAGTGATCATGCAAACACCAGGTAGTGATGTGATGAAAGTAGTGCTTTAGGAAGTGTAATCTGCCTGCAGGTGCAATTTGGAGTGGGGATAAGGGAGCAGATTCCAAAGTATGAAAAAGAGGGCCAAGAAAGGAGTCCATCAGAGACATAACAGGGCCTGGCCTGGGGTAGGGGCTCTGAGGATGGACAGCAAGAGCTAGCTATGAAAGATAATCCAACAGAGTTTGTTTGAGGAGAGAGATTCCTCACAGACAATACCAAGGTTTTAAACATCATGACTAGGAGTATGAAGATGCCACTTATAGAATTAAGAAAGTCAAGGGAAAGAGCAAGTTTGGGAAGTTGGAAAGACATACAGAGTTGAGTCTGAGATTGGCCGAATCCCAAGTAACAGCAAACACTTCAGTTGAAAATGTCTGGTTTCACAGAACCAAAGCTCAACAGAAAGACAGAGGTAGAAGATGTCGCCACATCAATCTCTTTTCATTTATCTTCTTAATTTTTTTACTTTGAGTCTTAAAGAAAGAGGATTCTCCTCTGCTCACCAAAGCTAAGCTCTTCCTTTTGTTAGGATACCTACTCTTATCTCACCTCTTCAGGTATCTAACTCAACAATCATTCTAGCCTGTTCAGTTTTTCCTCTCCACAAGTTCTCTTCTTGCCACCTCCAAATCTGTCGTGACTCTGACAAAAAACAAAAATTCCTTTTTTTTGATACTAATGTCCCTTGTTGCTAAGCACACACCTCTTTCTCCTTTCACTAATAAACTCTGCAAGTAGCTGGTTCCCACTCACCACCCCAAGTCCCTCCTCTGAATGCCTCATCTAATCCTGTGCTCCGAGAGTATGCAGGGGCCTTCTTTTATCATGCCGCAGAGCTCCTCCAGCTCAACACATCTGCAGCCTGTCATCACCTCAGAGCCCACGCTGACTCCCTGGGGTCTCCAGGATCAAGTCTCCTTTGCTGCCACTTCTGCAATGAAGATTTCACCCCCAAATCTAACTTTAGCCCTTCCTCTTCCTCCTCTACTCCCTCCCTCCTCCTCCTCTACTCCCTCCCTCCGAGAGCTGATGCCTTCACAAAGCTTCAGCTGCACTCAGCCTTCCAAATCAGCATCGCCAGCCCCAACCTCCTGCCCGTGCTCCTGTCTTGAGTCCCACATTTCCAACTCCTGACAAAACAACTCCACCTGGATGTCCCTCAGTTGCCCCCAATTCTTCATGTCCAAAACAAACACCATCATCTGCCCTGCAAAAGCGCCTCCCGTCTTCAACCAGCCCACATCAGTCAATCGGCCTGTCAGTCCTCTAGTCTCCTTCAGCTACTTCAGTTTCCTCACAGGCTTCATTTTCCTCACCCCCTCCATAACTACTTTGTCAATAAATGCCCACATTTATACCTCTAAAAATGTCTCACAGTCATCTCTGACTCCTCGTCCTTTCTGCCACCAACCCAGACCAGGCCCCTCCCCCTCCGCTCTGTATCACCTTTGCATCTCCCTGCATTCCATCTTTCTCTTCTCCACTTCATCAGTCATATTACCCCCAGATTAACCTTTCCAAACACCACTTTCTTCATCATGTGCCCTTGCTCAAGAATCCATAATGACTCCCTACTGGCCCTGAATCAAATCCAAACTCCTCCCTTGGGCTTTCAAGACACTCCCTTTGGCCCCACCCTACTTATCCAATCCTATTCCCCATTGCTCACTAACCTACACCTTCCCCCCTGTCAGCCTAGGCTTCTCAACCCCCCATGTGCCTTTGCCCACTCTCTACTCACCCTTCAAGGACCACCCTAGGTTCTACCTCCACTGTAGTTCTGTCAACTTTTAAACTTATAGCACCATAACACTTAACAATTAACTAATCTCTAATTGAACAGTAATTGTCAATCTTATTCCAAAAGTTTTTGAGGACAGAGACTACTGTGAATATTTCTTTTGTGTTACATAGCACCCTGGACAGCAGAAGGCTCCTAGTAGGGGTTGAAAAGTTCTTGTTGATTGACTGGTCAATTGGTTTCTATTCCCAGTTCTAAGTTTCCATGTTTCCTCTTCTCTGCCTCATAACCATGATCAACAAAATTATTGTAACACACTTTCTCAAGCTTGGAACAGAGAATTCCCAGGAAGACAATCTGGGATCTACCAATCTAAAAGCATAGTGGACTGGGGCAGTGGGGCAGGGGGTCTGTGTCCATGTGCTTGCAGGGAAATACAATTTAGGAAATCTATAAGGATCTAGCTTAATCAGTTGGTCAAGAGAACTGAAATACCAAAATAACCAGAAGAGGACAAATAAGGAACCAAAATGACAGAATTATTCAAAACATGCCTAATTAGCGGCACAGTATGCCAGGGTTTTGACAAAGCAATTGCCGCTCTGCTCTTTGTGCATGCAAATTTTTGAAAGAAGTGGGTAACCTGGTGCTAGGGACTTTGAACATTTGTTTGAAGGTTTCTCAATTGTTCAATTGAATAAATTTATAATCTATCCAGCCTACCAGGTATGATTCTATGTTCCATAGAGATGGGGAATCAGAAGGGAGAAGGTTCAAAAACATGGCTTTTCCAGGCTTAAGAATTTCCAGCAAGAGCCTGGGCTAGAGACCAGAAGTGAGGTAAGAATCAGGGAGCAGAGCCTAGAGGGCCATGTAGAGTGTGTAGTGGTCCTAGCTTACCCCTTCTTGCAACTCATTACAGGTCTTCAGTCATTTCCAGCCTTATGCATTGAGGACTCAGCCTTCCTCTGATTCTAAGCGCATATCACACTTAGCCCGCCCTCCCCACCCCAACAACCAGACTGCCCAAGGAGGAAGGAGAATATCCCAACACAGGAGTCCCACAGGAGACTAACCTCAGTCTGCTATCTACTCTGTGATTTGAGCCAAGGCTAAACAATGTAAGCTACACGTTGTGTTTTGAAAGGTCCTGGGAAAAGTAACACATTGGACCATTATGGGCCATTAACACCATTAACACTGTGTGAACTCATTGTCAGAATTAAGCAAGCCTCCAGAAACTGAGCTCTGCTCCAGGGGCCTGGGAGAGAAAATGAACAGGACCTAGTGTCTGGATGGTAGGAAAGGGGAAGGAAGAATGGGTGCCAAAAGATGAAACTGGGGTCCAGAAAGGGAAAGTGGGAAGGCTAACACTTCAAGATTCCCCCCCTCCAAGAGCTAAGAAAATGCAGACTTTTGCCCCAGTTGGAAGGCAAGAGGGGTCAGCTGGACCCTCCTGGCATTTCTGGATATCGCTTAGCCCCCAGAACCTCTTCCCTAGATTCCAGGTTATAAACCCAGGTCGGGTACCTCTTTAGAATCTACACTTAGGGTGCTGGGCAGTGTGTGTGTGTGTGTGTGTGTGTGTGTGTGTATGAGAGAGAGAGAGAGAGAATGTGTATATAGAATCCATATCTGGGCGAGCAGAGGGAGGGAGGGAAGGAGGGCAGAAGGAGGGAGGGAGGGAAGGCAGCTGAGCCCTGGGAAGCAGGATAGGATGACAGGGGCTCCCTCTGATTTCCCTGGGCCTTGGCATCAGCTCCTGTCCTCCTGCTTTTTCTTCTCCACATCAGCTAGAGAAGGAACACATGGGCCAATCAAGTCTTGACTTCCAAAGCCACAAGTCTCCCCAACAAAGCACCCTCCCCTTCCCTAGAGATGACCTCCAGGGCAAGGCAATGGGGTTAGAAAACAGATGGATGTGCAGAGACCCTCCAGAGCTAACCTGACCCCTGACCCGACCAGTTCATGTCCTCTAATCCAAATTTCTGAAAGGGAGAGCAGATGCATGGGGTCCCCATAACTTATTAGACTCCTTGGGACAAAGATTCCAAGCAAAATGGTTCCAGACATGTGGGGAGAAGGGGAGCTACACATAGGAAGCTGATGGAAGCCACAGGTACAGGGGAGAAACAGGGCCACAGGTGGTGGAAGAGGAGGGCGGTCAGTGCCTGTTCTGGGGACGGGACTGTGCAGCCAGGGAACAGGAGGAGCTACAGACTTGGGGCGCGGGAGACAGCAGGGGCGCAAAGAGCTAGACAGACATCGCAGGGCTCTACACATCACAGGCCGGCAAAGCTTTGGTGGGTGTGTATGAGAGGGACGCTAACTCACACTTCCAGGAACGAGTGATTCTTACGAAAAGCTCATCCGTTCCCAGAACTGGAGGAGAGGAGGACAACGAGGACGTCCGAAGCACCCACCGCCCTCCGAGCCGGGTCTGCCTCTCAAGTCTGAGGCGCCGGCTCCCCACGCACACTAGGCACGACCGTTCTCGTCCGCCCCGGCTCCTGTCAGACTGCAGCCTGCGCGTCTCCGGGTCCCGCGTCCCTCTTCGCCCATCAGGGCCCCGTGCTCCTGACCGGGAGGAGGCGTGCCGGCCCCCGGCGGCCGGGAGCCCCGCTGACAGGCACGGGGCGGGGGGGGGGGGAGCAGGGGACGCCGAGGGAGGGGCCGGGGACGCCGGTAGCCGGAGCGGTGCGCCGCAAAGTGATCCAACATCGCCCCATCCCCGCGCTCCGGGAGAAGGCGGCCTGAGGGGACCGCCTCCCGCCTCCCCAGTCGACTCCGCAACTGGGGTGAATGCCGAGGGGCGCCGAGCTCCCAGCCCCCACGCCCTCCCCAAACGGCAGGCAGCACTGCTATAACAAGAAGAATCTCGGCAACTCCAGCCCCGACGACGAGGGGGGACTGCCCCCCAACACGCACGCCCGGCCAACAGCCTCCTTCCCCAAACTTGTCCGAGACGCCGCGTCCAAGGCAGCAGCCTTCGCCCCCGGCCCCCTCGCCCTGCCCAGCTTACCTGTCCGGAAAAAGGCGTCCACGTCCGAGTCGGCTGCTCCTCCTTCCTCCGCTGCTCCCTCCGGGGGGTTCATGACTGGGGGAGGGCGTCCGCGGGCAGCCGGGGGCCGGCGAAGCCTGGGGCCGAGGGCTGCTCGGCGCCCGATGGGCCAGGACGCGGGGCGCAGCGGCGCGGCCGCGGGGTTTCGAGGGAGGGCGCTGGGGCGGCGGGGCTGGGGCAGAGGACGCCAAGCCTCCCTCAGGCGGAGGCGCGCGGCGCGATGGGGGCGCCTGCCGCCGGCTCCCCCATGGTACCCCTTCCCCAGGGCGCTGGCCGCCTGCTGTCTGGCCGGGCCCGGGGCCCGGGGCCGGGGTCCGGGGTCCGGGCTGCCTGGGCGCCCGCTGTCCCCCAGCAGCGGCAGCTGGCTCTCCTCCTCGCCCGTCTGCCCGTCTCTATTGTTCAGCCCTGCTCGGCTCTCTCCTCTTTATTTTTCCTCCTCCCTCCCACCCTCCCTGTCTGCCTACCTCCTCCCTCCCTTGCTCGCGCGCTCTCTGGCTCCCCCTCTGGCTCCCGCCGCCGCCGCCTCCCCAGCTCCTCCCCCGGCTCCCGCTCCCTCAGTCCCGGCCAACAATGACCCCGGCAGCGCCGAGCTGAGCTGAAGCTCCGGCCGCGGCCGGGGGCTCCCCGCGGGCCCCCCGCGGCGCCCACGCCTCCCCTCCCGCGGCCTCGCGCCGGCCTCTCCGGGAGCGGAGCCGGAGTCCCGAGCTATTGTTCGAGGCCGTGCTAGGCCGGCTTCCTGAGCCCCGCAGGAAAAGCCCGGGCGAGGAGGCGGCCGAGGGGGGCGGGGCCGCCGGGCGAAACCGGGGCCGCGGGGCGCTCGCCCGGCTCGCCGAGGGGGCTCTGCGGCCCCGGCCCTGGGCGCTCGGCTTCCTCCCTCGCGCCGTCGGTGCTCCTCCCGGCCCCGCGGCGGCCACCTCCTCCGCCCCACCCCGCTCCCAGGTGTGTGAGGGGAACCCCAAGCTGCTCGCCCGCCTTCTTCAGATCGGTCCCCAAGCTGGACTGACCTGTCCCTAGAGAGGCTGGCCTTTCTTCCCCGCTCCTTCCTGACAAGCTCTCTCCTGTCTCCCAGTCCTCCTGAGCCTCTGGCATGTTCCTCACCATCTCTCCATAGTTTCTCTCCTCTTTAGCTTTTCTCTCCCTTTCCCCTTTTAAGCGCCCCTTTAAACATCTCTGCCTGTCTCTGAGACTCTTTGTCCAGTTTATTCCTTTTGTGATGTCTCCCTGCCTGTCTCTCGCTCCCTCTGTCACTCTCTCGTCCCTCGTTTGCCTCGGTCCTGCCTCCGCACTTGGCCTGTATCGCAGCACTCCTCTTGGACAGCTGTCAAACTCCCTAATCCCTGGGGCCTTCTCTGTTTTGTTCTTCTCCCTCGTGTGAATGGAGAGATCCAGTTGGCCAGGAGAAAGGAGGTGTTACAGCAAGCTGAATTTCAATTAAAGTGGGGAGAGGGGCTGGGGAGGAATGGGGATGACTGCAAAAAAAGAAAGTAGATGCTGTATGGGGTAATTAATGCAGGGATTGTATTATACCCATCAGTTTTTAAGCAATAATTAAACAATAATTAGCCAGTAGTCTGTTTATAGTTCTAGTGACTGCAGAGCCCACAAAACACAGGGTCTTTAGACCTGAGTACTTAATGTGGTGTGTTGAGGGCTGTTTGCTGCTGCCTGGCCCAGACAGATGGAGAGGTGGCGGCCTGACCTAATGTGTTAAAACACACCTAATGGAAAACAAGGTACTGGTCTGAAGTTGATGGCCTGCTACCCATCAGCCAGAATCTCCTGGATTTGTTTGTCTCTGGCAGCCTGCCTGGTTCCACATCTCTCTTGGGGCCAAAGCACCTGGGACCTTTCCAGATTCATCAACTGGATAACCCTAACAACAAATAAAATGAATTTAATAAGTTATTAGTGAACACCTTCTGGCTCCCTGTACTCACCACTTTCTTTACTGAATGTCACAAATGGTCTATTTATTTTCACCCATTAAAAAAAAAAAAGTACTTGTCTCTAACCTTGGATACATCTATTGGACCTGTCTCCAACCTTGAGTACATCTATCAGACCTCTATAGTGACTCAGATCACAAGTTCACTGCCATGAGTGCTAATTCATCTGGCCCTGATATCTTGAACTAGCCTAAGATGCCCCCTTATGTACTACCTTCTCTGACAATGAAAATACTTCTCATTTGTCTTTTCAAACTCTTCCTTCCACTTAACCCTGTGCCTAACCCTTGGCCTGCCCACACACGCACACACTGGCAGAACTGCTATGAACTGCTACCAATATGTAAAGAACCAGAGGACTGGCAAGGCATTAACACATCCCAATTCCAAAGAAACATTACATGTTCAGAGGAAGGTTCATATCAAAATCTCAATAGATGTGGACCAGAATGGGGGAACACCTTATGTAATGACACAGACTTTTTTTGAGAGGAAATTTGGCAATTTCTATTAAATGTTAAATATTCATTAATATTAGACAAAGAAGATTTCAGAGCAAAGAATATTACCAGGGATAAAGAGGGACATTTTAACTTATCAAGTGGACATAACAATTCTAAAAGCATTTGCACCTAATAAGAGAGCTTCAAAATACATGAAGCACAACTGACAGGACTACAAGGAGAAATAGAAAAATTTATAATTATAGTCTGAGATTTTAATGTCTATATAACTCAATAATTGATAGAATAAGGGGACAGATCATCAGTAAAGATATGGAAGACTTGAACAATGCTATTAACCAACTTACTCTAACTGACATTTATAGAATACTCCTCTCAATAACAGCAGATACACATTTTTTTCCAGTGCACAGGTAACATTTATCAAGATAAACCATATGCTAAGCCATAAAACAAGTCTCAATAAATGTAAAAGGATTAAAATCATGCAAAGTGGTATACAAATTATACCTCAGTTGTTTTTTAAAAATCATACAAAGTATGTTGTCTGACCACAATAAAATTAAATTAGAAATCAATAACAACAAAATCTGGAAAACAAATATTTGGAAACTAAATAACACACTTCTAAATAATCTATGGTCAACTAAGAATTCAAAGGGGATATTAGAATCTCAAAGTGAATAAAAATGAAAACACATCATATGAAACTCTGTGGGATATGGCTAAAGCAGTACTTAGAAAGAATTTATAGTGCTAAATACTTATTTTGAAAATAAAGGTCTCAAATCAATGACCTCCTATTCTACCTCAAGAACAAGTGAAACCAAAGCAGAAGAACAGAAATAAAAAAGATCGGAGCAGAAGGCGATAGAAGAGATAACAGGAAAACAAAAGAAAAAAATCAATGAAACCTAAAGTGGGTTCTTTGAGAAGATCAATAAACTTTATAAACCTCTACCCAGACTGACCAGAAAATAAGAGAGAAAACTCAAATCACTATTAGCAGGAATAAGAGAGGTGACATCACTACAGATTCTATCGACATAAAAAGAATAATGGAATACTATGAACAACTTTATGCCAATAAATTTGACAACTTACACAAGATGGACAAATTCATTCAAATGTCTTTCTTCTTGAAAGACACAAACTACTAAAGCTCATTCAAGAAGAAATAGATAACTTACATAGCCATTTACCTACTAAAGAGATTGAATTCGTAGCTTAAAAGCTTTCCACAAACACACACACACAAAAACCACTCAAGATTCATTTGGCTTTACCAGTAAATTCTATGCAACATTTAGGAAGAAATAATACCAATTCCACAAAAACTCTTCCAGAAAAGTGAAGAAGAGGGAATATTTCCCAACTATTTCTATGAGGCCAGCATTATTCTGCTGCCAAAACTGAACAAAGGCCATATAAGAAAAAATACATATCTATATAGACCACTATCCCTTATGAACATAACGCAAAATTCTTAATAAAATTTTAACAAATAAAACCCATAATATATAAAAAGGATAATAACATCATGACCAAATGGATTTATCCCAAGGATACCAGGTTGGTTTAATATTTGAAATCTGTCAGTTTAACTTACTATGTGTTATGGGTTGAATTGTATCCCCAAAAAAGATATGTTGAAGTCCTAACCCCTAGTACCTGTAAATGTAACCTTATTTGGAAATAATATCTTTGTAGATATAATGAAGTTTGGCATAGGGTCCTTAGGGTGGACCCTAATCCAATACGACTGGTATCATATAAGAAGAAAAAAACTCCATGTAAAGACAGAGACACACAGGGAGAATGCCATGTGATGGTAGAGACAGAGATTGGAGTGATGCAGCTGCAAGCCAAAGGAAGCCAAGGATTGACAGCCACCACCAGAAGCTAAGAAGAGGCACAGAAAAATTCTATCCAGAGTCTTAGAGGGAGCATGTCCATGTTGACATCTTGATTTCCGACAACTAGCCTCCAGAACTGTGACAGAATAAATTCTATTATTTTAAGCTACCCTGCCTGTGGTATTTTGATACAGCAGCCCTAGGAAACTAATATGCCATATTAAAAAAGAAAAACCATGTGATCATCTAAATAGATACAGGAAAAAAAAATTACAAAATCCAATATAAATTTCTGACCAAAACCCTCAGCAAACCAGGAATAGAAGGGACTTTCTGAACTTAATAAAGGCCATCTACAAAAAACCTACAGTTAACAGCATACTTAGTATGAAAGAATGAATGCTTTCCCCCTATGATGAGAACAAGGGAAGGATGTCTTCACTCCTATTCTCACTTCTATTCAATGTGCTGGATGTTCTAGCTGGTACAATTAGAAAAAGAAATTAAAGGCATCCAAATTGGAGAGAAATAAATAAAATTGTCTTTATTCATAGATGACATGATTGTTATTTAGAAAATTCCATGAAATCTATCAAAAATTACTAGAACTAATATTGAGTTTAGCAAAATTTCAGGATATAAGACCAATATAAAAAATAAATTGCATTTCTATACATTAGCAGTGAAGATTTAGAACTTGAAATTTAAAAGCATCACTATATTAGAATTGAAAAATATGAAATATGAAGACTTAATCTGATTTCAAAAATATATAAGACTCATACACTCTAAGCTACAATACATTGCTGAAAGAAATTAAAGAAGATCTAAGTAAATGGAGAGAAATACTGTGTCATGGATCAAAAGACTCAAAATTCTTAGGACATCAATTTTCCCCAAATTGATCAAGGCAATCCCAATCAAAATCCCAGTAAGTTTTTTTGTAGAAATTGACAAGTTGATTCAATGCAAAAAAACTAGAAAAGCCACAACCCTAAGAAAAAGAAAGTTGGAGGACTTAACACTGCGCAATTTTAAGACTTTTTGTAAAGTTACAGTAATCAAGACAATGTGGTATTGGTGTAAAGACAGACAAATAGATTGATAGAATAAAATGGAGTTCAGAAACAGAACCATACGTATACCATCAATTGATTTTAAACAAAGATCAAAGGGAATTCAGTGCAAAAATTATTGTCTTTACCAACGGTGTTTGGACAATTGGAAATCTGTATTCGTTTTCTATGACTCCTGTAACAAATTACCACAAACTTTGTGGCCTAAAACAACACAAATCTTATTACCTTTGAGTTCTGGAAGTCAGAAATCCAAAATGGATCTCACTGGGATAAAATCAAGATATTAGCAGGGATGTGTTCTTTCTGGAAGATCTAGGGGGGAATCCATTTCTTTGCTTTTTCCAGCTTTTAGAGGCCACCTGCATTTTTTGGCTTATGTTCCTCTTCCTCCACCTTCAAAACCAGCAATGATGGGCCACGTTCATCTCATACTGCCATCTTTCTGGTACTTTCTTCAGCTTCCCACTTCCAATTTTAAGAGCTCTTGTGATTACATTGTGATTACATCCAGATAATTCAGGATAATCTCCCTATCTTAGGGTCAGCTGATTAGCAACCTTAATTCCATTTCCAATCTTAATTCCTAATTGCCATGTAACCTAATATAGTCCCAGTTTACAGGAACTAGGTCACAGATAGTTTTGGGAGGGGGGACATTATTCTGTCTATTATAATATCCATACACACACAAAAAATGAACTTAGATCCATATCTCACACCTTATATAACAATGAACTCAAAATAGATCATAGACATAAATGTAAAACCTAAAACTATAAAATTTCTAGAAGACATTGAAGAAAATCTTTGTGACCTTAGGGTAAGCAAAGATTTCTTAAATATGACACCAAAAGCATAATCCCTAAATGAAAAAAGTGATAAATCTGACTTCATTAAAATCAAGAAGTTCTGCTCTTCAAAAGACATCATTAATAGAATACAAAAAAAACAAGCCACAGACTGGTAGAAAATATTGGAAAATCACATATCTAATGAAGGATTATGTCCAGAATATATAAAGAACCCTCAAACCTTCGTAACAAGAAAACAAACAACCCAATTTTTTAAAACTGGGCAAGAGATTTGAATAGAAACTCACTTTAGCAGATATATAGACCACAAATAAGCACTTGAGAAAATACTCAACCCTATTAGTCACTAGGAAAATCCAAATTAAATCACGATGAGATAACCATGACTTATTAGAATGTCTAAAATTTAAAAGACTGAACATATCAAGTATTGGTGAGGATGTGGGTGAGGCTGTGAAATGGAACTCTCCTACTTACCATGTGACCCAGCTATTCCACTCTTGGAGAGAAATAAAAGCATATATTCATGTAAAGACTCAAGCAAATGTTTACAGCAACTTCATCTATAATAGCCCAAACCAGGAGGTGATCCAAAAATCCACCAACACGTGATCAGATGAACAAATTATGATATATCTATACAATGGAATACTACTATTTGGATAAATCTCAAAATAATTATGTAGAGAGAAAGAAGTCAGACAAAAAAGAGTATATACTAAGTGATTCCATTTTTATAAAATTCTAGGAAATGCAAAGTAATCTATACTGACAGTAAACAGATCAGTGGTTGTCTGGAGATGACCAGAGTGGGGGACTGGGAGGGAAGGAGTGAGAGGGTGGGACTGCAGATGGCAGCAGTGAAACTTCTGGAGGTGATGGATATGCTCTTGATTGTGATGATGGTTTCATGGGCGTATGCTTATGTCAAAACTGATCAAATTATACACTTGAAATATATGCAATTTGCCAAATATCAATTATACCTCAATAAACCTGCTTTAAAAAGCAACATTTTTTAAAAAAAACAAATGGAACAAAGTTATATGTGCTTACAAGGAAAGACCAGTTATCTTGAGGGAATTATATGGGGCTTTCATGGTCTATAAAATATATATGTAATATTCAAATACTAAAATTTTCATAACGTGGATTCTTTACCATGAAGGAGGAGAGTGTGTGTGTGTGTGTGTGAGAGAGAGAGAGAGAGATAAAGGGAGAAAATCATCACCTGGGTAAACTTTTTCACACGGTGCGTTAAGAATGCCAGGGTGGAGGAAGGAAGAAATGTGTTCAGAAATACACACACACACACACATATATGTATATATATATAAAGATCCCTCCACCACATTCAAAGATCTAAGGAAGGAGGGGACAGCATGGGACAGGATGGAAGAAGTGTTTTAGGAAGGTAGATGTGCCCATGGGACTGGAATAAGGAGTTCAGAGTCCATAGAAATTGTGTAGGAAGAGAGGCTAAGCACCGCAACAAGGGTGTGGCTGTGGACTGAAATGGGAAGCCATGGAAATCATCAAAAGCGATAGCAAATGTTCACAGCTTATATATGGAGTCGAGCAGGTGTGGGCAGGAAAGAGGGAGAGGTGGTGAACAGGAGTCCAAGGTGCCTCTTAGGGAGACTAGGTAACTGAGAGAATGGTGGCATGACTAACAGGGAAAAAAATCTAGAGGAGAAACCAATCTGGGGACAGATGGGCAAGTGATTAAGTGAGATATTACTTAACCTGACCCCTCATTTCATCAATGAGGAACCTGCAAAGTAGTGATGAAGTTGCACACTTGCCTGAAGTTGCACAGCAGAACCTGCTGGAACCTGCAAAGTAGTGATGAAGTTGCACTTGCTTGCCTGAAGTTGCACAGCAGAATCCATGAGACATAGGCCAGTTTCCGTGCTGTTCCCCCATTACACACACTTCCTCTTTTACCTGAGGAGTCTGAAGTGACGATGGGTGTCCAGGTGGTAATGTCCAATCGGCAATTAGAACTGTCAGCATAGCGCCTGGGAGAGGGCTTGGGAGCTGGAAATATTGATTAAGGAGCTAGGAGCTGGCTGAAGCAGTAAGAGCAAATGAGATAAAAGGTTTTCTATCCATTTCCATTAACTTTCCTCTTTGAATGAATTATCCACTTGTATGTCCTGCTTTCTACTCAAATCAAATTTGCCTTGAACCAGCACTTCTTCCCACTTTCCTGACTTCATTATTCCAGTTTCACAGACTAGGACCTGAGAAACTTGTTGGGTTCCTCCCCGTCCTCTACTTCCTGCATCCATGCTGTCATTAAGCCAGTGTTTTCCTTTGAAAATTCATCTGTTGCCCCCTTCTCCCTCCAATGCCATCCAAGCCCAGCCTTCAACTCTGTGGTCTTGAATTTCTACAACAGCTTGCCAACAGGCCTCCCCAGGCAAGGTGGGGAAGTGAAGCCAATGTCTAAAAGAAAAGATAGGCCAGAGAGACACACTTGTCTCCAGGAACATGCTGCCCTTGGAGATCAGGCGAGAGGATGTCAGGAGGGAGATGGGGTCAAAAATGTCAGATGCCACAGGGAAGTGAGGGGCAATAAGGATTGAGACATGGAGACAGGACTTGGCTAAGCGGCAGGTTACAAGCAACCTTCCAGATAGAAAGAGGAGAGTAGAACCCAGTTGTAGGATGGAGTATGTGGTGAGGGAGCCAAGTACAGGACAGAACCCCACTGCAGGCAGGACAGGGGCCTGTGTGTGGCAAGGGATGGAAGCAGCAGAGCAGAATCATCTGTTAATGAGTTTGGGGCAGTGAAAGAGAAAATAAGACAGTACCTAGACAGGATGGTCAAGTTTCCAAATGGTTATTTTGTTTTGTTTTTTCAAAATGGAGCTGCCTATGCATAGCTAAAAAGCTGGACGAAAGACACGGCAGAGAGAAAAAGAAAAGGAAAGCTGGGAGACTCAGAAAGTGGAAGGGTGGGTGGCCTTCCCTGTTGCCTGAGCAGCCAGCATCCTGAGGGTTGGTGTGCGTAAAGGAAGCGGGTGGAAGATATGTGGGCCTCAAATCTTGATTTCCAGTGCTCAGTCCATACTGCACAGGAAATTTCTGACAGAAAGCTGTTTCCTTTGTCACACTATTTTCTGTTTAGAGTGAGGATAGGAAGTAATCTGTCCTGTTCTTTTAACAATTCCAAGGGAATGCCAAAACATCCCCTGGTCTTGGCCTTGCTTGATATACAGTTGTGACAGCCCTGAAGCTCTTCCTGACCTCTACTCTTAATCTTTCCTGGTGCAGTTGAAGCCCATTCCCTCTCATCCTGTCTTTAGGAGAAGCATGTGGTGACCAAAAAACCTGCCTGAGTGAGGAAATCTGCAGGGGGCAAAGTGTTATGGATTTTCTATAGACTCTGAGGAAGTCGCCTTTATACACTATACACCCATGTCCCCTGTCAGGTTTTACCTATATGCAAGAGATGAAAGAACTAAAAAAGACTAAAGAACATTCAAATATACCTCAGTTTCCACTGACATTTTAAGAGAAAGTCACCTTTAGTCATTTCAGAGCTTCAGGTCCAAGGAAGCCAGAGGAATTCTGCACCTAAAAGATAAAAGATATCTTAAACTACCCAAGAAGAGTTATGTGTACTTAAGAAGTGGCCAGACACACAATCCAGTCTGCCCAAAAGCCTCTCTGTCACCAAGTGGGACTGAGCAAAAGTAAGGTTTCCTCTCCAATGCCGTCTCAAGAGGCTAAGAGGGTCTTTACGTCTTGCAGCAAGTGACAAGAAAGGAATTAAGATGTGGAAAAGAAAGTGAGAAACAGAGAGATTAGGATGAAAAAGGAAGAAAGACAAATATGGAAGAGAGATGACGATAGGAAGACAACAAAAGAAGAAACAGTAGGGGGGGCACAAGCAAGGGAAAGGATCTCTTCCTGCTGTTCACTTAGAGCCGGAGTCTTATAAATAAAGTTTTATTAAATAAAGATTAAGCATGAATGCCATCCCATGAAACGTGAAACACAGAGTCACGTAGGCTGTTTGGGAATTTTTGCAGACAAATTATGGAGACAAGTGAGAGCCACATGTCTTTTGCATTTGGCTCACATTTTTCCAATATTTTCTTCAGATTACTCCTCCCTACACCTTATAAAACCATCCTACCCCATCTTGTCCTGCTTTCTGCCCTGACACACACACATATACACCTACTCCATTCCAGGCACAAGATTCTACACTTCATTCTCTCGTTTATCCAGCAATCTCTGCCCTGTCCCCGTCTCTAGTCTTCTGCTCAGAGGCACAAGCACTGCTGGTGACCTACACCAAATCCATTCTGCCCTGCCCCTTCACTAACAAAACTGCAATATAATTCAAGAGGGCAATGTGTCCAGCTTCCCAGACTCCTTTGCAGCTAGGAGTGGCCAAGTAACCTGTTTCTTGTCATGAGATATGACTGAAAAAAAAGTCTGCTAGGGACTTGGGTAAAGTTTTTGCCCTCCTCATACAGGTCCTGCCTTCCTCCATCTTTCCTTCCTTCCTTTCTTTCCTACCCTTCTTTCTTTCTTCTTTTTCCTGCCTGGTCCACAAACATGAGGCTTGAGGTGGAGCAACTATCTTGGGAACATAAATCAGCAAAACTACAAGCTGAGGATGGTGGAGCAGAAAGAGAGAAGGAACCTGGGACATTGATGGCACCTGGAAGCTGCTGCATCAGGCTTGGACTTCTCATTTTGTGAGACTCATACACCTTTATTTAGTTAAGGCCCTGTAGTCAGGTTTATGCAGTAAGTGGCCTAATGCAACTAACTGCCACACCCATACTCTTCCTTCTACCTGGAAAATCACTCTTTGCCCACCCCGTAGCCAACTCTTGAAGTGTTATGCTTTCTTCAAAGGCCACCTTAAATCCACCCCCTTCAAGTAGGCATTCCTAACATCTCGAAATCAATCTCCCTCTCCCCTGTAGTCACATAGGGCACAATTAACATCATTAAAATAGCTTACCTGTACCAAGTCTGCTTCATGTCATAAATATTCATGTGTGTTTATTCAGGCATCCCCCCTAGGTAGAGAGCTGCTAAGGGCAAGGATCCTATTTCACTCATTTTGAATGCCCTGCAACACCCAGCACAGTGCCCAGAGCAACCACTCAGTAAAGGATTGTTGAACTTCTTTGATTGGGCAAATGCTCCTCCCTTCCCAAGTGTATGTTATGGATCATATTAAAACACCTGACTTCTATGTAGATAGGATGGGAAAGTTAACAATTAGGAAAATAGACTTTAGAAATCCTAGTCATGTTTTGACAGTTTTGAAACTATGTGACCTGTTGCTGCCTAATTGGCCAGATGTATAAACTAAGGTCAAAAGAAGGGACAGAAATGAGAAGGTATTAAAAGTCCCAAACTGGGCCTATATATCATCAAACTAGTATACTGATTTCACTAAACTGAACCTCAAATCAGTATCTGTTAGAGGTATTCTCCTATCCATAGCACTTAATCTAACTTATTACACTATAATTATAACTCCAGTTATACTTCTGCTTATTTAATGTATTTCTTTTGATTGACAAAAATTTATTGGTCATGTATTATGTGCCAAGTCTGGAGTGACCAACAATCCTAGGCTGCCTGTTTGACTGAGACACAGGAATTTTCAGTGGTAAAACCAAAAGAGTCAGTTCCCCAGCACACCAGGATTGTTAGTCACCTGAGAAGCTCCATGTTTGATACTTAATATAAAGCAGTGGAAGAGAAAGTTGTTGCCTGTGCTCATGCGGAGCTGTACAATCTAATGGGTTTTTATTTGGGGTTCCTAGCAATTACAAATAGATTTGCATCCTGTAACTATATTTTCAAGTCATTCATGTTAGATTTTATTACACAGTAATCAAGCCAATCCAACACTTCCAGGTGCTAACACGACAAATCTCATAGCACAGTTGGCTGTCTGTGTGGAGGGAAGATGAAGGACTTTGGAATAGGAGAGTAAGCAGAAGTTCAGTACATGAATGTGGTCATTGTTCTCTCAGCTGTGAATTCCAACTAGTGTTAACCACAGCCTGAGCCAGTTGTCTGTTGTTCTTGGATCAGCAGGCATGCTCCATCTTCAGGTTCTCAGCCCTCTTTGTGACGCTGATTTGACCTGTTGGGTGGAACAGTGCCTTCTTTGGAAAGGGCCAAGAGATGTCAACCTTTCCTGGGGGCATGTGGAGGTCACCTGACTGTGGCATCTGCTGATATGGCCATCACAGCTGTCTGGAGCATAATTTTTTCTTCATCATATGCATTCCTCCTATAGCTGGATGCTGGGTTAAAGAGAAAAAACCCTCCCATTCTTTGGTCAAGAGTATATGGATGACTTATTTCCCCTCTTAGAATGTCAATCCTCCCAGATAATATGTACTTCTGAGCTTAATAATCTGAAGGTCCTCTCTCCCCCTCAGCAGCCAGCCACTTAACAAAGGCTAAAGGTCCTGGTTCCTCCATTCCAAGAATAAGTGGAGTACTTCCCACTCTGTAGTGGACTTTTTCTCTTCAATCTTCAGCCTTCATCTCTACTAGGCTTTAATAACAACCACCACTGGTTTTCTACTATTGGCTAGGTATCATGCTAGGTATTTTTATATGCATTATCTTATTTAAACCACACAGCAACTCAAAGTAGATATTGTTATCCCACTTCCAGATGAAGAAACTGAGGCACAAAGAAGTTAGGGAACTTTCCCTGGGTCACATATTATAAATGGGTAGAGTAGAATTTGGAGCCCACTCTATCAGACTCTTTTCTGAGAGCTGATTTGATGATCTGGAAGATCTTGGATGCTTGAAAAGAGCCTGTAGATCTTGGATGCTTGAAAGTAAGTGTGAGGAGGACTTCAAGAGGAGAAGTAATTTTGTGTCTATTGACCTCTAAATTTTGCTTGGGGAGGGATTGGGTGGGACCGTGAACACTGCAAATCAGGGAGAAAAGCTTGACAAAAACCCTGGTCTATTGCCTTGCCTTAGATAAAATGTTAACTTAATTTGTAACTATATGTGAATTTGTGCTTTGAAGCAATAAGGAATTAACTTTAAAACTGCCTTAGGTTTGTAAGAGATTTTCAACAAATAAAACTAAAATGCTTAATTTCATTTCCATAGAATTTTTATGGCAAAGATGCTTTAAGTGGCCTGGAGCTATCCTTTGCAAAGATACAGACTAGAGAAGTTGGGAGTGAGTCTCAGAGCCTGACCCCATCGCTACCCATGCCAACTATTGGCAGAGCAGTCAGGATGGTGCAGGGATCCCACAAGGGGCATTTACAAATGAGGAAAGTGAAGCCTGCAGTGATATGTTCCCAGTGTCCCACAAACTTCCTGGTTTATAGTAGGTGCTCGATGATTTTATTGAATAAATGGATAAAGAAACAAATAAATAAAGAGAACAAGTGATTTTCCAGAAGGTCATACAGCAGGGACAAAAATTCCAACATCCTAAATCTTAACTCCATCTCTTGATTTATTTACATCATCCTCTGGGGGAGTCTAGCCAACTTTAAAATGGATATTTGTATGTCAGAATGAATAGAGCATTGTACCTGATTTAAGTAATATCAAAATTTTAATTAAAGATATGGAAAAGATGGAGCTGATGGAGACCTCCTGTCATCCAGATGCCAGGAACATTCAATGTGGTTGGTTTGATTTCTAATGAGCATCTGCTCTACTTCACCAATCCCTTTGTGCAATACGCAGTTCACATTACAAAGTCAACAGTTCTTTATCATCTGTGTGGTCAATCACCCTTTTGTTGTCTCTCCCGTGTAATTGTTTAATCTGGCTTCCCCTACCACATTTCTTGGCTGCCCACTCCTTCTGCCCATCAGTCAGATTGTACTCAGGGAATGTAAATGCACAGAAAACATTCCAGGGTAATTATAACTGATTAGGTGTTTTATCTACTGCTTTGGATTATCCATGCCCTGTATAGATACACACCATAGGCTGGCTGAACAACACCCCTGGATTCTAAGATGCACACTTAGCTCTCTATTGTCTGTGCTAATGGGGTGAAGAACATTATGGATGCACAGCAGAGACATTTTTAAATTGACGTATAGCTCATACCCATTGTAATTGTATATTTTAATGAATGCTTCCAACTTTATATATACCTGTGTGACCATCACCCCAATCAAGACACATTTCCAGCATCCCAAATAGTTCTCTTGTACCACATCTCAACCCGCCCCTACCTTGGCCATAGGCAACCACCAGTCTTTCTGTCACTATAGAATAGACTTGTCTTTTCTAAGGTTTACATAAATGGAATGGCAGAATATGTATTCACAAAAGTTATTTTTACTTGACTTTGGAATGACTTCTCTGATTTCCTTCCCACTGATGTCTGGTGCAGGCTGATATCAAAATGTGCTAATGTTCCCTACACCCACACTGGTTTGACAGGGTGGGCAAAGCTGGGACTTGGAAGAAACCTGAGAGGCAAGACATGGAGGCTGATGAGCACAATTATTGGCAATGAGAAGAATGTTGGCTTTCCCCAGCATTGGTAGAATATGACAAAGGATGTGTGCTCGTGTGGTGCCCTGAACCTATTTTCAAGGTCGCTCACTATAGCTTCTCCTAAACTTAACTGCCTAGGAATTGTGTGTGCTTTGTCTTGAATGGACACTTCCTTTGGAAACTCCGGACTCTAGCCAGCCCCTCTCAGCCACGGAGTCATTGCTCCCTCTGGTGTAAACACGGAGATCTGTCACCCCATGCCATGAGGCGTTCCCGCCCACGGCAGCCTTCGCCTGACATCAAGGAGCCAAGGACAGGGAAGGAAGCCTCAAGCTGCTGCTGGGTTCATAGGTCAGAGGCTGAGTTTGTGAATAGGTGAACAGAGAGGAATACCAAGAGATTAACTGCTCGAGAGAGGACAGGAACAGAGAAGGGAAACCCCATAGCCAGAAAAACAAAGCAAGAAGCAATAGAGATATGGGATTTTTTTTCCCATTTACAAGAAATCCTAAAAATGTACTCCTATGCCCAAAATAGATTCAGACCCAGGCTATGAGAATCTTTGAGAATTTTAACACGGAAATGCTGATAAATCCTTTAAACAACCTATACACCTCCAGGTGCTGCTGGACCTACTTAATCCCTTTAAACCTCCAATAACTTCAACCATGGAGTTTAAAGTCTCATAAGTCTGCACTTGCTTAAAATAGACAAATACAAATCATGTTCAGGAGCTTAGGGTTAGGGACAGGAGATGGGCATCCCAGTGCCATTTAAAACCACAGCACAAGGCTTTTCATCATATTTTTCCAAGAAAAGCTAAAATGCAAAATGCTCAGGTTTCTGGATTGTGGTTCCATAAGTTCTTAATTTGTTCTTTTTCCTTTTTTTCAGGGGGCAGGGTAGAATGCAAGGGACCATTAACTGGCTATTTAGCTGGAGAGAAAAAAATTGTAAAGACCTGTCTCATTTAGTCCTGTTTTACACAAAATAAAACCAAAAAGAAAAAACGATAAAATACTACCAGAAGTCATTAGAAAACAACACTGTTCTAGCAAGGTGCCGAAAAAATTATGTCTGCTTTTTGTTAAATTATTAATTCATGCCAAAAAATAAAAGTTATGAATACTATTCTACTAATAATAGCTATCTTTTCTTTTACATTCCTACTACATGCCAGCACCTTCTTTGTGAAGAGCTTTAAATACACTGTCTAATTTTATCCTCACAGCAGCCCCATGAGAAATATTATTCTTGTCTCTGTTTTACAGTTGAGGAAACTGAGGTTCAGATTAAGTAACTCACCAAAAGTCCCCCATCTGGTAAGCAGTGCAGCAAAAATTCAAATCCAGAGAGTTTTCTTTGGAAGTCCTGATCTTACCCAGGAAGCCATGGTGCAATAGACACAGCCCACAGAGCATCTGGAAGAATCCCATATATCACACCCTGAGAATTGGTATGTCCTCTTCTTTCTCCTTCCTGTCCTTGTCCAGTGATATTTTCAAACCCCAAAGTCTTAGAAAAGTCCACTACGTTAACTGAATCTTCACTCAAAGTTCAATGCCCTATAGGGAAAATAAGAGTTTCCAGTTTGCGTTGCTTGTTTCAAGTTCCAATCGGCCTGCAGTGATGCACCACCAAGTGATCCCAAGAAAACCTCTGAACTTTAGTTTTCTCATCTATTAAATAAGGATTTATAACACCTGCATTTGGGGCTGTTGTGAGGGTTAACGTGTGGGAAAGCCACCAGAAGACTGCAAAGGCCAGGCAATTGCTGGTTTTCATGGTGACTATGGTGCCTTAAGCATCATACGGAGTAAAAGCCTCCCTAAGGTGCATCTTCACAGAGAAGACATTACACAGAGGAGAGTACATACAGTATAGTCCACAAACTCTGGGCATCCCTACTGCCTTGGATGGGGAGAGGGAGAAATACGAGGAGGAGGAAGTGCCTCTGTCATTTAGTGGCTCTCCAACAATGTGTGTTTAATGATGTTAACTTACACTGGGGAATTGTCTTAGTTTGGGGTCCTCCAGAAGTTGACCTTGAAACAAGGATTTGAGAGCAAGTGGTTTATTTCGGAGATAATCCAAGGAAATATCAGCAAGAGAGTGAGGAAGAGAGTCAGGGAAAGGAAGATAGCCAATAAAAAGTGAATTATTAAGCCAACTACACAGTGGACAACTATACCTGAATCTTCTTAGGGTAACTCTGGGAAACAGTCTACAACACATACCTCAGAATTACCCTACCCAAGGGATGAGGTTGCTAGAATATTCATACATCATCTCCCATCATTCTTTGGTTGAAGGATGCTCCTGGAGGATAAGGCAGTTAATTTTCCAGCACTTCTGAACTGCCATGTATCTTGGGCCTAGGGACCTTCCAGGGTCCCAGGTAAACTCCTCAGGCACCAAGAGGATACAGATACTGGCAGCTGGAAGTCTGGAAAACACTACAATAGTAAGGCCTGAGGAATGTGGGTCTACTTCATGTCTCTCATACTTGCTCCATATTTCCAGATGGGAAAATCCAAGTTGGAAGGAAGTTAAGTGTACACCTACTCCCTGAGCAACTGTCCCAGGTATTTTTGAGGTACAAGGCTGTGCTGCACATGAGCTTGAGTTCCTAGTTCCAGGCCAAGAAGATAACTGAGCCAAGGACACACAGGACTGCCTCCTCCTCATCCCCCTGCAGTGGCTGTCAGCATCAGTAATATTTCTCATTAGAAACAGTGGTTCTCAAGAGCTGTTTGAGAAGGTATTGGGGAAGCCACACGCCTTTAGAGAATCCAGGAGGCATGAAGTCTATATTTAAGATATCAGTTTACAAATGTCTCACTCCCTCACCATGCCAAGTCCCTTGATGCTAGATCATTGTAAGGAGTGGTAATAGGAACATAGGATGAATTAACTCCTGATCAGATGATGTAAGTCAATATCCTCTGAAACAAGCAACTATTTCAGCTAAAGGCATTGCCTCTTTTCCAAACATTTACAAAAAGATACAGTGAGGCATCAAAGGAAGTACTTTTCACTGTGAGCCAATGATGGTTTGATTATTTCAGAAAGTTGGCAAAAGACCAGAGTTTGGGGGAAGCTGCAAGCAAAGTCGTAGGTGGCTCAACTTATGCTGGTTCAGCATGAGACTATCATCCAACATCCAGTTAAGCTGGAAGTCAGAAATTTTCTGTTTTGTTTCAAAGGATTACTACTTTATTTCCCTTATTCCCAAATCTCACCTGCCATCCTGGCCTTTTCCCTGAGCTCATCTCTATTGTAAAACATTTACAGAGGTAGTTAAATTGGGAATAAAAATGCCAATAATTTATGCCAAAGAGATCTCAATATTCCAAGTTGCAGGACCTGAATTATGCCTATGGTGTGAACTTCTATTTTGTCAGGTTATGGAAAACAAGCTAAAGAGAAGGAAAGGCAGTAGGTGATTCTTCCGGGTAAGTTGTGCTTCTTTTACTAACTTTATATCATATGATTCTTTGGCTCCTAATGAAAGTCACCATCAGTGCTTATAATTTTCCCTCCAAGCTTCTAAGCTTTTTAGCTCAAAGTATGGCCTCTTTTGTCTGAGGTCTTTGTTGCTGGACACAGCTTTAGGAAAGGCAGCAACAATACTGTTTTGCCTGACACCAACCTCCCCAAGTTGGAACTTCTCCTTTTTGCAACTCCTCTCAAGACAATGGCCTCCACAGCATTTGTGGCAGTTCTAGAGATATTATATTTATGGGGGGAGGGTGGCCTTCACATATTTACTATCTAAGGGCCTCAATCCATCCACCCTTGGGCTCTGGGAAGAGAAGAAACTCAAGCCGTCTCCCCTTCTCCCCATCCCCCTTACTCTGTACCTCAAGAAGAGGTCACACCAATTTGAAGGAGAGATTTTGCACACTGAGTGGGCACCACTTAGTAAAGGGTAGTGTCCCCTTCTCTGCCTCTCTCCTTTCTTTCTTTTCCCTCTGCATTGCTGGAGGGCGTCTCAGTTTTCTCCTCTCATGCTTGCTGTAGTACTTTCATCATTTTGGGGTCTTGTCCCATAAAGAAAGTCCCCAAACTTAGGTTTATGCTTAGGGGGAAAGAGAGGCACAGGCAAGCCTCTGGCCCAGGCCAGGTGCTCTGGGCCACCTAACAGAGAGAGGCGCTTAGCTTTCAAACACAAGCTCAAGGAGGAGCTACTTTCCTTTCCCTGTGCATGTATTGATTGTCCTTAGGAACTTTATGGGGAAGAGAGAGAAGACTATGTCCCCTGTTGGGGACAGGATTTGGGCATCTCCTGAGGTCTTCTGGCCACCTTCTCCCCTCCTGCCCCCATGTTTGCTATAAACATTTTCAAACATACAGAAAAAGTATAAGAATAAAACAATGAATGAATACCTGTATACCCTCCTCCTAATTTGCCAATTGTTAATATTTTTTCACATTTGCTTTATCTGTGTGTGATGTGTATGCATGTATATGTTTTGGATTTTTTGTTTTTAATTGTTCTGAACCATTTGAAAGTAAGCCATAGATATTATAGCACTTTATCCTCAAATAGTTCAGAATGCATCTCCTAAGAATAAGGACATCATCCTGTTCTTATAAAATTTATAAAACCACAACACTATTATTACACCTAAGAAAAGAAATAATAATTACAGGATATCAAATATCCCCAACTGTTTCAAAAATGCCTTTTATAGCTATTTTCATTGTGGTAAAATATATACAACATAAATTTACCATTTTAACCATTTTTAAGTGTGCAGTTCAGAGACACTAAGTACGTTTGCGTTATTGTGCAACCATCACTACCATTCATCTCCAGAACTTTTCATCTACCCCATCTGAAACTCTGTATCCATAAAATACTAACTCCCCATCCCCCTTTCTCCCTGGCCCCTGGCAACCACCATTCTACTTTCTGTCTCTATAAATTTGACAACTCCAGGTACCTCACATAAGTGGAATCATACAATATTTGTCCTTTTGTGACTGACTTATTCCACTTAGCACAATGTCGTCTAGGTTCATCCATATTGTAGCATGTGTCAGAATTTCCTTCCTTTTTAAGGCTGAATACTATTCCATTATATGTACATACCACATTTTGCTTATCTATTCATCCATTGATAGACACCTCAGTTGCTTCTACCTTTTAGCTATTATGAATAATGCTACTATGAACACGGGTGTACAAATGTCTGTTTGAGTCCCTGCTTCCACTTCTTTTGGGTCTATGCCCAGAAGTGTGATTGCTGGATCATATGGTAGTTCTATGGTTAATTTTTGGAGGAATAGCCATACCATTTTCCACAGTAGCTACACCATTTTACATTCCCATGAGCAATACTCAAGGGTTCCAGTTTCTCCATATCCTCCAAATTCTTTTTATTTTCTGTTGCTTTCATTTTTATTTTATTTTGTTTTATTTTATTTATTTATTTTATTAGAGACAGTGTCTCACTACATTGCCCAGGCTGGAGTACAGTGGCTATTCACAGACACAATCATAGCACACTACAACCTGGAAATCCTGGCCTCAGGTGATCCTCCCACCTTAGTAGTTGGGAGTACAAGGTGCTTTCTTTTTTTTATAATAGCCACCTTAATGGGTGTGATCTCATTGTGGTTTTAGTTTGCATTTCACTAGTGATTAGTGATGTTAATGATTAGTCTTTTCATGTGCTTGTTGAACATTTGTATATCTTCTTTGAAGAAATGTCTATTCAGGTCCTTTGCCTATTTTTTAATCAGTTTTGTTATTGTTGTTGTTGTTGAGTTGTAGGAATTCTTTATATATTCTGGATATCAATCCCTTATCAGATGTATGATTTGCAAATATTTTCTCTCATTCTGTGGTTTGCCTTTTCTCTCTGCAGAAGTTTTTAATCTTCATGTAGTACCATTTATTTCTTCTTTTCTGTGCTTTTGGTAGCTAGGAAAATTTAAAATTACATGTAGCTGACATTATATTGCTATTGGACAGTTCTGGCCTAGAAGCTTGATTAGATTCAGATTAAATAGTTTTGGCAGGAATACTTTACAGGTGATGCTATGTACTTCATAATGTATTGCAGCAAAAGGTGTATGATATCTAGTTGTCCTATTAGTGAAGCTAAATTTGATCACCTGGTCAAAGTATTGACTGCCAGATATCTGGATTATAAAGTACATTTTCTCTTTGCAATTTCCAAGTAATCTGTGAGATGATACTTTGGTACCATGATACCTTTTTAAATATCATCAAACCTTGACACTGGTTAGCCTTCTTAGAGAAATCAACACCTACAGAGCAATACTAAGCATAACAATCAATGAGTCAGATCTTAAATGCATGACCCTCCTACGGAGGGCAGTTCAGATAACTCCCTGCCTTTGTAGCCCTCTTTTTTGGTGACATTTTGGTGACTGCCACAGTCAGAGAACATGCCCTACCTTCCCTTCCTGCCTGTCCTCCTTCTTAGTGGCTATAAGTAATCTGTAGCACTCACTTGGGCCAGTCATTTCCATTGTAACTGTACCTAAACCTTACCCAGGCCTCATTTCCTGCCTTGCTACTCACAATAACCCAGACTTAGCCTATAGTCTCTGCTTCTGCATTTCTGAGAGAGGTCCCAGAGAGAATCTCTCATGTACTGAAGAAACTGTCTCTTGCTTTTCATTTCTCTCTCTCTCTCTTTTTTTTTTTTTTCTATGACTATATTGACGTCTGTGCTAAGGCTGGTGGCTCTGGGAGCAACCAGAGCTGCCAATTCCCATGGTACCAAAGTGGCACTCTACTTCCCAGAGTGTTTGCTGGTTAAAGCCAGGCAGAATCTATGTGAAGTAGGAAAAAGGGTCTTCCTCCCCCTTAGGGTACTTCACCCTGGGTCCCAAGGTAGCACCTCTGTTTGTGCTCCTCTGCCTCACAACATCAGTTGTGAAATCATATCCTTCAGTTTCTGCTTGATTCACTAGAACTTGGCTTACCATAAGTATCCAGGATAGACACCTTACTTCCTCTTGATCCCCCTTTCCTCCCCAGGTACTTGAGCAAGAACACATTCCCTCTTCCTTTAGCCAAATCAGTTAGTTCCTGGCACTCCTGCCCACTTTTCTTCAAAGGGATATAAATACCATTTAGACTCCCAAAGGGACAACCAGCCCATTGTACATTACACTGCTTAAGTAGCAGAGAACCACTCCGTGGAATTTTCTTTGCTATGTTTATGTGGTTGCCAGCCCAAATGGTTGATGATATAATCAAAGGACTTCAGCTAGGTCTTAAGGTTTGCCCCCATTATGGGTAAAAGAGTAATTCTGACCCTTCCAGAAAATACTCATGGACCCAAGGATCCCAGAGGTCAAAGGAGGAAGTTAAAAATATGCACAAATGATGTAAAATCAAAACTTATACAATTGCTAGAAGAAAACATAAGAGAAAATCTTTGCAGTTTTGTGGTAGGCAAAGATTTCTTACTATGCAAAAAGCGTGGACAATAAAACAAAAAGTTGATCAATTAGATTTTATCAAAATATTAAGATGTTCTTTGAAATACATTTTACAATAAAAAGTTAAGTCACAGAATGGCAGGAAATATTTGCAATACACATATCTGGCAAAGGACTTATGATCAGAATATATAAAGAACACTTACAACTCAATAATAAGAACATAAACAACGTAATTTTAAAGTGGGCAAAAGATTTGAAGAGACACTTCACCAAAGAAGATATATGAATGGCCAAAAAGAACATGAAAAATATTCAACATGATTAGCTGGTGTTAGTCATTGTGCAAATTAAAACCACGATGAAATACCATTATATACCCATTAGAATAGTAAGAAATTAAAAAGACTGACCATAGCAACCACTGACAAGGATGTGGAAATAACTGGGTCTCTCCTGCAATGCTTTTGAGAATGTAAAATGGTACAGCCACTTCGAAAAAGAATGTGGCAATTTCTTAAAATGGTAAACATACACCCGTCATATGACTCAACTATTGAACTCCTAAGCATATATCCGAGAATTAAAGCATATGTCCACACAAAAGTTTGTAGATGAATATTCATAGCAGCTTTAGTGAAAATAGCCCCAAACAAAAAACAACTCACATGTCCCTCAACAAGTAAACAAACAAAATGCCATATAGTCACACAATGGAATACTATTCAGCAATAAAAAGAATGAATTATTGATATACCAATAAATGAATAAATTTCAAAATATTTATGTTGAGAAAAAAAAGCTACACACAAAAGAGTATATACTATATAATTCTATTTGTGTAAAATTCTAGAAAACGCAAACTTCCCTAAAGTGACAGAAAGCAAATCAGTTATTTTATGAGGCTGGGACAGAGGGCAAGATGGACTGCAAACATGCACAAGGAAAGGTTTGGTGATGATAGAAATGTTCTATATGTTGATTGTGGTGGTTTCACAGGGGTATACATCTGTCAAAACTCATCAAATCGTACCAATTTCTAAATTGACAAAGAGGGAGTTAAAGAAGAGAAAGATTTGGAAGCTGAGAGTCAAGAGAACCCCTCACACAGCCAGGGAAGTTCAGTGAAGACATCTTTCCTTGGGTGGGAAGGTGGGTGGGAAGCTGGAAATAGATTGGACTGAGTCTCAGATAGCTGTAGTCAGGAGGGCACCTCCCCACCTATTGGGACCACTCAATGGTGAGCAGGCGGAGCCCCTGTGAGCCCTGCACACATCCTTCCTGCCTGGAGGGCTTTCACCTTCCCAGTCACATCTGGCACTTCTTTTAAGACTCTCTTCCTCCAAGAATTATTTTCTAACTTATGCCTGCCCATTCTGCATTCACGGCATGATTGCCACTAAATCATCTATATAGGACTTCCTTTCATAGCTAGCTGTTGCCTATAGCTAGATTGCTTTTTGGGTCAGATATTACCAAGCATTGGCAAGGAGGTAGGGAAAGAGGACCCTCACCCGCTGCTGGCGCAGCCATTCTAAAAGACAATTAAGTACCTTAAATCCAGCAAGCCCACTCCTGTGTATACACCCAGGGAAATTCTTCCCAGGAAATACAAGGAGATGTGCCTAAGGAGCTTCACTGTCACCCTGTTGGGGGCAAATTAGGTGCGCATCTCTAACTAACATGCAGGTAAAACATGGTGCGTGTATACAACAGGATAATGAACTAGATTTCTATGTAGAAATCTGGATTGATCTCAAAAACAGAGTTGAGAGGAAAAAAGCAAAAACAGAATGAGATTTATAGCACAATTCCATTTATGGATTAAAGACACACATAAAGCCGCCTTGTATATTTTTGCAAGGGTGCTCATATATCTAAATAAACATCTGTTGGATGGATTGGAAGGACTATATCAAATGCATTAGAGTGGATGCCTATGGGAGGAGGGCAGTGGGATTGGGAGTGATATATGAGGGGGAAAAGAACAATAAAATTTTAAAAAATCTTTTAAAAAAGATAGAAGGTTGGTTCTTCCATGGATAGATGATAATATTTCACGAACTGAGGTGCAGGATTACCTGAAGCATGTGCACCTGAATTCCAAAAGATGTAAAAAAGAAAAAAATGAGAGAGACATAGTTCTTAACGTTTTGTCTGTTTTTCATATTCAAAATGAATGAACTAACTGTTCCCTTGTTAGTTTCCTATTGCTGCCATAACAAATTGCCATAAACTTAGTAGCTTAAAACAACATAAATCTATTGTCGGACAGTTCTATAGGCAAGAAGACCAACACAGGTCTTACTGAACAAAAATCAAAGCGTTGGCAGGACTGCATTCTTTTCTGAAGGCTCTAGAGGAGTTTCCTTGCCTTTTCCAGCTTCTAGAGGTCACCCACATTCTTCAACCCATGGCCCTCTTTGTCCATCTTCAAACCAGCAAGGGCAGGTCTAGTCCTACTCACATCTCCTTCTCTGACTCTGACCTTCCCTTCTGCTTCCCTCTTCCATTTCTCAGGACGCTTGTGATTACATTGGGCCCACCTGGATAATCCAGGACAATCTCCCTATCTTAAAATCAGCTGATTAGTGATCTTAATTCTATCTGCAACCTTAACTCCCCTTTGCCATGTAAGGTAACATATTCACAGTTTCTAGAGATTAAGACATGGATATTTTGGGGTCTACTATCCTGCCTACCACACCCGAGCGTATGGCAAACAGTGAAAAACACAAAAACCACATATTCTTTCATATTGTGAATCAGTTATTCAGCCAAATGACAAAAAATATGAGTCCTACTACGTATCAGATCCTTACGGTAAGGGCTGAAGTTATAAATAGGAGTCAGGAATTGGGGGTTTGGTGCAGTTCCCTCCCTTCCAACCAAAATCCCCATTCTGGCTTATTTTAGCTAAAGAATAAATGAGAAATAATCTGATTAAGCTGTTATTACAATGTAAATGACTGGTAACCCTCTAGAAGAGACATTTACATTCTTTTCAAAACGTGACCTAGTGTTTCTTAAACTTTCATGGGCATACAAATCACCTGGGAATCTTGTCAAATGCAGTTTTGATCCAGTAGGTTTAGCGTGGGGCCTGAGACTCTGCTTTTTCTGACAAACTTCCAGGTGATGCTGATGCTGCCTGTCCAGAACTACACTTTAGGGAGCAAGGCCCTAATTCAATGAGAGCTCTAAGCCTAAGCCATAGTCAGTCTGACCTGCCACCAACCAATCCTTATGGTGGGTTTGCCTCCTTCTAAGAGATGATGGTAGTCAATCAGCTTTCCAAAATGCCACCCTTTGTCACTGTGACAAAATACCCATAGCAGAGGGGACATTTTGCCTACTGGTAATGGCCTCAGTTTCCCACAAGGATGGTTTCTGACCAAGACCCACATTCAGCCCCAGACATGGAGTATGCTGTATACAATCCTTGATATGATAGTGAGTCTCTTGTCTCTTAGGCCAGGACTCCCACATCCAAGACTGATACCCCTCAGACAGTGACCCAGTGGCCCAGTATATGGATTCATACTTATTGTCAGAATTGTATAAAATTTGGTAAAATCAGTAATATCTTTGGACAGATTACCTGAGCTATTTAGGATTCTGCAACTAGACAAAGTAATAAAAGCTGATAAGATTCAACATTATCTCTCTAATGGGGATGCGGTTTTGAGTTCTAGTTCTTTCAGGGATAAAGAATAGATAAGCAGAACACAGAGCAGAAGCAATAGAATCTCCATAGGTAAGTTAGATTATCTTTATAGGGACCTCAAGAGAACTCTGGCCAATGAAACAACCTTAGTAAAGCTCAAGGACCAATGGGAGGACACATTATTGCATCAAGGTGAATTCATGATGTAATTTGTATGATAGAAGAATGCAAGTTCCTGTATATACCACATGGCTAGTCCTGATTAATACCCACATTTGGGCAGCACCACTTCATAATATACTTCTGAACATTAATGTACTTAGTTGTACTCTGAGCTAAGGCTTCCCCAAATCCCTGTTTTGTCCTCAAAAATTTGATCACTTTGGGGCAATGAAGCAGAAGCATACCTACAGTTTCATACCTTCTATTCCTAAGATAACTAGGTGCATCTCATCTCTTTGGCAGAGTGCTGTTATAACTCTTCCCTCAAGTCTTCCTTGAGGAACCCCCATTTTATGGCATCAATAGGCCTTCTTCCCACATTATTGGGTAGATATCTGCTGAAAATTCTCTTATATAGATTAACACTGCTGGAGCTCCCCCACTCAAGCAGTACAGATCCAAATTTGGCACCTTTGCAATACAGAGAGATGATGGAAGGCATGAATCTCTGCCATACAAAAAGGGGACATACTCTGGATAGAGCAGGACTTAAAGCTATCAATTCATCCAACATCTAAGCTGAATGACATCTATGAGAGCTGTTTCCTATTGTAGGACAAATTAAATTAGGGGTCACTATTGTCTCTTACCCTAAGTATTCATCCAAGTATTATAGAATTTTACACCAGGCAGTGGCTTTTAAGACATAGAGTCTAATACCCATCACTGTATGGATTTTTAAAATGAGGTCTAGATAAGGGAAGTAAATAGATCAAGATCAAACAGGTAGTTCATGGCAGTATTGATATTTAAACCCAGTTCACGCAGGTTAGTCAGGCAGCTTGTTTGAGGCCTCATGTCTAGTTGATGCCAACTCAAGACTTTTTCCCACCACAGCCTTCCATAGTGAGAACACCCTCTCTTCTCCCACCCTGATGGAAGGACACGTCATTACGGATTCAACAATTCCTTTGATTCAACAATACTTACTTTGAGGGCTGAAGGTCAAGGTCTGGTTTGGGGGAAAGGGTAAATGGATCTACCTGGGAATGCCACTGACCAGGCCCAGGTCTTTTACCTCATAGTCATATCAGCCTTCCCACCTAATTCAATTTTTATGGCTTGGGTCTTTTAGTTCTTTTCCAACCCAATCTCTCTCTCTGGCCATGTATTATTACTATCTTGCTCTTTCAAGTTTTTCTCCAGCTGGGTGAATCTTCACTCTTTGTCCTAGCCATGGGTTTTTCTCTTTTATTTCCTCTCATCTGCCCAGGAGGCCAGCTTACCCTCCCACCTCTGTGTCCACATCGATTCTTCCCACCTGTCTATTTTTCACCACTTTCATACTTTCACTTCTTCCCTCCCTTCTGCTTCTCTTGGAATGATGACTCCTGAATTTCTTGCCTCCACTAAAACTGGATGGCTTTCCTCCCTCTGCTGAAGGGGGGGAAAGCCGTGAAAGCCCAAAATGCCATCTTTCATCTTATTTCCTATTTCCAGCACATATTCTATTTATAACTCTGCCTCCCTCATAGCAGATTGACACAGCACTCTGCTTGGTTCTCAGAATAAATGCAATTCAAGGATGTGAGGCAAGTCCAGGCTCCCAGGAATCTTCTGTAGTCAGATATTTGTTAGGATTTTTTCTGTCAGCATTTGAGAAGTGCCTCTGCTGGTAGCTGTGCTTCTGTGAACCCATCTTCCACTGTCTTGAAAAATCCTTCCATACGGGATTTTCTTCCTGGCAGATTTCCTTTCCTGATCACATCTGGACCAAGCTTATATTAAGGTAGTTTTTATTCTCCAAGCATACATTGACTGTGCCATAAAATGTACATAAATATTTGTTGGATGAATGAGTAAGTGTTGGCATAGTAAGTGATAAGTTATAACCTGAGTTTGTGGGAAGACAATTTGGAATTATAGTTAATCCACAAAGTAAACAACACATGTAAAAATTCACATTTTAAAATTAAAAACCAATTTCATATGATACCCACTATCTCTGATATCCTCATCACCTAATCATTATACAACCTGAATAAAGGAGCAACATCATTTACAGAGTACCTTCCACTTTAGGAATTGTGCTTTGCTTAAAATAATTTCATTTATTCCACAACCTCAGAAACAGGCATTCTTATCCCCACTTTGTAGGTGACAAAACTGAGACTCACACAGGTGAACAGCTTACCCCAGATAACATAAGCAATATGTGGCAAAAAATGTATTTAATTCAAGTTTATCTGACTTCCAATCTCACTTTAAGAACCAAAAGAGGACTTGGGGACTTTGAACATAGCATCTGATGTGGCACATGCTGATGACCGCTGGTTCAGTCTGTGTTCCCCTCGAATATTTCTTTCCTGCATGGCACATAGTAGGTGCTCAAACAAATATTTGTTGAATTAAATTATTGAATGTACCATTTAGATGCAAAGTTTCTTAACCTGATGTGATTCTAATATTCAGGGCTTGATATAGACACTTTAGAAGAAACTTCAGAAGGTTTTCAGATGGGGATGCAAAAGCCAATGTTGTCTTCATAAGGAAAACAGACATGGGATGATACCTTAGTATGCAAGATTTAGGTAAGAACTGAGGGACACATTGTAAGACACAGGACCAAGCCACTAAAGAAGGCAAAATATTTTGTCTGCAGATTCCTGTCTCTCTAGGATGAGACAGCCTCAAGCAGCTGCAGAGTCACCAGGAGCTGCTCTTTTGCATTTGAGGCAGCAGTAAGAAGAGGCTGCCAGCAGAAACTGACCTTGTCCAACAGCATCCTCTCCATAGTAATGTGGAGTTGTTAGTTCCCTTCACTGCTCTCTGATGCATAACTTTAATTGTATCTTTGCTTTTATGTAGAGAATAGATTCGTGTTCCCAGGAGGATAGCTGGGAAAACCCACTGCCATCCTCGAATACAAATAGGAGCCTGCAGAAACTGCTGCTTCATGGGTGGGCACAATGAAGAGGAGATGCAAGAGGAAAACAACCTCCAGAGGTATGGGATTTAGGCATGGAGGGATCACTGTTCCTCTTGCCTTTTCTAAGGAGTATAGAAGCAACTTTATTCAAAGGAAGATGAGGAAATTGCGTCCGGGGGAGGGTTTATGTGATGCTGAAAAGCTACCACCCCCAAAAAAAGCTGTCCCTCAAGGACACAGGAGCTCACATGGCTGAGGGCCAACTAATTCCACTGTTGATGTAATTATCTATTGCCTTTCTTAATTTTTTATGCATGTTTCTACACAATTGCGATTATACTGTATATAAATTTTACAATCTGCCTTTTTCACTGTAGTTTTAACATTGCAGTTTATAAGCATTTGAGGGGATGATGTTGTAAAATCCAGCCATTTTATAGTTAAGGGACACATGAGGCAGAAGCAACAGCAATGATAGGCACTACTGGGCTGGCTCTTGGGAGCATGAATAGTCCTGTGCCACCTGTGGTATGGCTCACCCATTTATACAACCTCATGAAGCAGTGGGCAATGGTTGTCTCTGGGAGATAGGATTAAGGGGGTGTTGGGTTTTTTTTAACCTCTCAACTTATATTTTCCAAAATTTCATAATAAACTAGTATCACTTTTATAGTCAGAAAAAATATTTTAAATATGTGTCCTTTCTGCTGTCAAGAAAGCAGGAAAACATTACAATCTGAGCCAGGGGCAGAAGAGCAAGCCACCTAGGTTCATATCACCATGCCTCAGGCTCCCCATCTGTGAAATGGGACAATCACCCTGGACTCTCCCAGAGTAGAGACTGCAAAACTATCTGTATCATATAGAGAAGGTGATGTCACCCTAGGACAAGGTGAAGAGGTAAGCATCCCATACCTGGGAGGTGTCCCAGCTTTGTGATCCACAGCTGCCCACCCCTCCAAAGCCTCTCAGAGAAAGAATATTAATTTACCTTATTTATGATCATACCCTCCCAACTCAGACATCATTGAGAATAGATTGAAACCCAGGTATCTTTCAGGCCCTGAAAAAGGAGTGAAGCTCATTCTTTTCCCATTGCTGACTTATAGGGCTGACTCATTCAATAGGCACAGGAGACATAGTGCCCAGGGAAAAAAATACTTTTAGGGGTCCACAAAAAGGTTTTAATATGTAATATTAATGTGTTTTTAATTATGCCAACACAGTCATAAAATATAAGTTTTCATATTTTTAATGGAGGAAGGGGCCCAAGAAGGCAAAAGTGCCTAGGGCCACAAAAATCGCAATGTGGCCCTGGTCACTTAGCTTATATATCAGCTTCATTTTTTCCAAGCTCTTCCATGAAATCATCAAGGTGGACTGTGGACCAAAATGCCTACTATTCCTTTCTATTCATCTTCTTCATCATTCTGGTAAAGAGGAAACAGAACTTGGGTATAGATTTTTGGCATGAAAATAACCAGAGCCATGAGGTTAAACTGAGACCCGGTGGCAGAATTAGGCAGATGGAGACATATTTAGCATAGAGCAAAAGAAACAGCTTTTTTAATTGCCCACACAAATAACCAGTACAACACTGGAAAGATAAGAAGCAATAACTCTAGGAAATGACTTGGCATTTTCCCCTTTTCTTAGGAACGATTACCCCTCATTTCTTAGGATAAGGTTTCTGTGAAATATGAACATCCCTTTCATAACTCTGGTCCTTCTTTTTAAATTAGAGTTATAAATAAATAAGTACAATTTGCAAAGCATTTGATTACATCCCTGTACTTTTCCAAGATTCCCTAAGGAGGCACTTACACCAATTTTTACATCGTTAAATATTTAATAAAAACTCACTGAAGTGAATCGTGGGACAAAAAGGCATTTATTAAGCACATGTTTGGGCACAAGGCAGCACCAGTCTCTAGACTTATGGAGTAAGTAGAATATTTGCTCCCTGCAGACCAGCAATAGGATAATGCAGCAAAGAATTTTGAAAGGAGATGATACTGGTTTCAAGGGAGTAAACCGTGGCTTGGAGACAGCTGTTAACAAAAAAATTTTTTAAAAAGGGAGGAAGCCAGTACAGAAATCCCCAATTTTACTTAGAGTCCCTTATTCAGCAGCCACAGACACACAGAAGGCCATCAAGAACTAGCAGGAAGTGAGCAAAACAAAGCATGTGCGCAGCGGGAACTCAAGTCGCAAAGCCCATGCCTCTGCTTGTTTTCAAACGTCATGGGAAAGTTACTGAGTTCAAATTAACTCAAATAACCGTGATACAAAAGAAAATAACTCATTTAAATTCACTTTGTTTATTAAGTCATGTAATTTAAAAATACATTTTATCATAATTTTCATTGGTAAACATTGACTGAGCAAGGCACTATGCCAAGAGAGTGTGACTGATGTATTAAACAGCCCTGACCCACGGGAGTTTGCAATGTGTCTGGGAAGCACTGGGAATACTCAATGTAAATGGCTCACTGCAGTATCAAGGCAGATATGCTGAAATGACAGGGGAGTGGTCCTCACAATGAGTTCTGCATGGGAGCCAAGAGAAGAGAGAATTCTCAAGTGGCCGCGCGCGTCACAGAGGATTCAGCAGGAAGCAGATGGCACACTCCAGAGTTTGACTAAGGAAATATTTACTGAGGAGTGGGCGGAGTTAAGCAAATTCCCAGTGGTGAAGTCAGGAACTAGCTATAGTGGCCTGAAAGGGCAAGGGAGAGAATGTGAGAACTGGTGCTACCGAAGAGGTGACGCTGAAAAGTAGCTGAGGCTGTAGAGACAAGACAGGAAGCTCAGGTTGGGATTTGGGGAATAAATACACAATCTCTGATCCCCTGCGGATGCCTCCAATAGGCCAAACCCAGCCAGATATTAGAGAGCAAGGAAGCCCAGGAGATACAATTCTGGGCACATACCAGGATAGAGAAGACTAGAAAGTGGACCTAGAGGGACAACAGAGACTAGCCTCTCACACAGGCTAGAGAGCTTGCTAAGGACCTTAAGAGAAAAGGGAGATTTACCAGCACTTTGTGAGGCCAGGAATTCGAGACCAGCCTGAGCAAGAGCAAGACCCCGTCTCTACAAAAAATAGAAAAATGAGCCGGGCACCGTGGGGTGTGCCTGTAGTCCCAGCTACTCAGGAGGCTGAGGCAGGAGGATCACTTGAGCCCAGGAGTTTGAGGTTGCAGTGAGCTATGACGATGCCACTGCACTTTAGCCCAGGTGACAGAGACCCCGTCTCAAAAAAAACAAAAAAAGAAAAAGAAAAAGAAAGGAAAAAAAGGAAGATTTATTGGCATAGTAAAGGAAGAGGGAAGTAATCTTAGTCAGAGGTAGATACATGCAAATAGGAAATGGGAAATGATTTTCAGGGAGGAGGCAATTATGTGCAAAGTGCATTTTGTTAAGAGTCAGGCTGTAATATTCAGGAATTTTGGAGGAATGAACATTGATCAGGGTTTCCCCATCTCAGCACAATTGACATTTTGAGTGGGATAATTCTTTGTTTGGGGGACTGTCCTGTGCTTTGTAGGATGTTTAGCAGCATCCCTGGCCTTTACCCACTATATGCTAATAGCAGCCCACTCCTAGTTGTGATATCCAAAAATATCATCAGACATTACCAAATGTCCCCTGGGAATGCAAAACTGCCCTGAGTTAAGAACCCCCGGGAGAGGAAAGGAAGGAGACCATGATCAGAAAACTGTTGAAACAGAGTGCAGGTAAGAGACGCTGAGGGCTTAGATTAGTGTGGAGCAGTGAAGCTGGCAAGAAATGGACAAAGGCACGGAGCCTGTAGATGAGGAGCAGACGGGCTGTGTGAGGAGAGGCAGAGGCGTGGCTGAGGGCCATTCGTGGGCTTGCCGTGGGATAGCAGGGCGGAGGAGGTCTCCTCTGACAGCACCAGGAATGTCTGAGCTGGCCTTTGGGGAAGATGAAATGCCTTTTGTGAATTGGTCTGAAGGGAGGCCAGGACATTTAGACAAGGGACAGAGTTGAGGGGGGAGGTTGGGACTAGGGATGTAGATTTGAGTCATCTGCACAGAGAGACAGCTGGAGAACTATCCATAGGAGAATAGGCGTTCTCATGAAGGGAAGGTAGAGAAAACTGAGGACTGAGGTTTTCTTCTCTCTCTCTCTCTTTTTTTTTTTTTTGGTGGGGTGAGGGGAGGAAGAGAGTGTTGTGCATATTTAGAAGATGAATAATGTGGAATAGAAATAGAAGGTTCTGGAGGCAGGAAAACCAGGCAGTTTTCTGAGGGGTGAGAGTGGGCTGAAGTTCAGCTCCTGCCCCACTTGCGAGGCCATATGCTCAAGGGGCTATGCCTGCCCCAAGCCACCACCCTTTTATAATGTATGCAAATGTGCCACACATACAGGCTGGGGCAGTCCTGAGGAGAATCAAAGCAGCTAGAGAAGACACCAGTGTCAAGAAGGGAGGATCCTTGTCCACATCCCTCACCCCACCGCCCAGTGCTAAATGCTCTCCTTTTTTTTTTTAATCACTCAAGTCCTTAAAGAAGTAGACTTTGATTAGGTGGACATTTTCACTTATGTGGAATAAACTGTTCTTCATAAGTGAGTGGTTATAGAAGGTGTTGCTCTCCTAGGGTTCTGGAGAAAAGGCTATACACAGAGGTAGCAGGAAAAGGAAGGGATCCAGAAGCACAAAGTGTAGCTGTGCTTGTCATCGCAGTTGTTCTAACTCTCTGAAAAGAGAGGATGGACCTTCTTGTCTTTTTTCCTCACAAAAAGGCATATTGTGGTAGGCAGAGTTCTAAGATGGCTCCCAAGATTTCCGCCCCCTGGTGTACACACCCTGTGTAATATCATCGCTTTGAGTGTGGGTGGAACCTGCGTATATGATGGGATATCACTCCTGTGGTTAACATTGTGTGGCAAAAGGAAATTTTCAGATGTAATTTAGGCCCCTGATCATCAGTTGATCTTGAGTTAATCCAAAGGGTGATTATCCTGGGTAGGTCTGACCTAATCAGGTGAGCCTTTAAAACAGATAAGAAGCAACAGCAGACACCTCTGCTGGCCTGGAAGAAAGCAAACAGTCATGCCATGAACTGCCTGAGAGGGCCATGTAACTAGGACCTGAGGGTGGCTTCTAAGAGCTAAAAGCAATCCCTGGCTAATAGGCAGCAGGAAGACAGGAACCTCGGTCCTATAACAAGGAACTGAATTCTGCCAACAACCAGTGAGCATGGAAGAGGACTCTGAGCCTTATATGAGACCACAGCCCCAGGTGACACTGGATTTTAGCCTGGTGAGACCCTTAACAGAGGACACAATTTGCCTTCACCCAGACTCCTGCCCCGTGGAAATTGAGATCATAAGTCTGTGTTGTTTTAAAACTATGCTAAACTTCTGGTAATTTGCTATGCAGCAAAAGAAAGCTGTATATGTGAAGGGAGTTTATGTACAAAGGGTGGATTGGCTCCACAAGGAGTCTAACAACCACATCCCACAGCTAAATCCCAGAACTGTGCCACACCTGAGCCAACGTCCCGACTATGGTGCACCCATCACCACTGCTCAGCCATGGTCCACGCAGCAGGTAGGATGGAGTCACTCTCGTTTCCTCCTGTGAAATGACACACTTAAGATCTGGGGAAAGTGAACCACAATATAAACCACACAGGATAGGGAAAATTTACTTTCCGAGCTCATAGCTAGGATGGCACAGTCGGTATTTACAATAAGGCTGAGACAGTAGTGGCACCAAGGCCAGTCAGGATTCCTAGCCTCTGGTGCCAGGCCTGTCATTACTTGGCCAAATACAACTTTAGCCCCTAAGACACTAAACTCAGAAAGCTGAATGGACACTGAAGTATCATTTTCAGAAGGGCCTCTTAGAAGGAAGAAGGAGAGGGAAGAAAGGTGGAAGGAGAGAAAAAAGGGAAAAACTTACTCAGTAAACAAATATTTAAGATTCCATTATGTGCACAGTCCTGTTCTAGGCTCCAGAAATACAGCAGTGAATAAAACAAACAAAATCCCACGCACTCCAGTAAGAGAACATAGACAATAAAGCAAAATTTTAAAAACGAATAGTATGTGGTGATAGTAAAGCAAGGGAGGAGTTGGAAGGGATACTGGTGTTCAATTTTAAATAGAAGGGTCAGAGGAGACTCTCTCAGAAGGTGACATCTAGATACAGACCTGAAGGTGCTGAGAAGTGAACCACATGGCTATCTGAGGAAATCATGCTCCAGGCAGAGGAATGCATGTGCAAAGGTCCTGAGGCAGGAGTGGGCCTGGACTTTCTGAGGAATAGCAAGACAGCCAGTGAGGCTGGAGGGAAGTGGAGAAGGAGGAAAGGAGAAAATAATGGGTTCAGAGAGTTTAAGGGCCTGGGGGTCACTTGACTTTTACTTTAGTGCAGTGGGGGTTACTGAGGGCTCTGAACGTAGGAGTGGCATAATCAGTCTTAGGCTTTCAAGGATCGCTCTGGAAGCTGTGTTGAGAATAGGCCAGAGGAGGGCAAAGGTGGAAACAGGGAGATGGGTTAGAAGCCATTGCCGTGGTCCAGGTGACAGATGAGATTTGCTCAGGCCAGGGTGATGGAGGTGGAGAGAGGTGCTCAGATTCTGGATGTCTTTTGAAGATAGAGCCAATAGCATTTGCTCTGATTGGCTGTAAGATGTGAGAGAAAAAGCATCCCAGGATAATGCCAAGGCTTTTCGCCAGAGCAATTAGATGTTACAGTTGCCATTTGCTGCTATGGGGAAAACTGGAGGAGCTGGTTTGGAGAGAGAGGAACACTGGCGGTGCAGTGGGACTTACTAAGTTTGAGAACCTATTAGACAGCCAGTGCTGCTATCAAGTAGGCAGTTGAATATTCTAATGTGGTATTTAGGGAAAAATTAGGGCTGGAGACATAAATTTGGTATCCAAACCATGATACTGGATGAGATTAAAAAAAAAGGGAATGAGTGTAGATAGAGAAGAAGTCCAAGGGTAAATCCTGGGGCACTCCAAGATTGAGGTAACAGGGAAAGGAGGAAGAACTAGCAAAAGAGACTGAGAGGGAAGAGCCAATGATGAAGGAGAAACACCAAGAGAGTGTGATGTCCTGGAAGCCAAGGAAAGAAAGTGTTCCAAGGATGAGAGAATGGTCAACAGGGTCAAATTCTTCTGACACGTTGAGCTGAGGCTGACATGACCTTGGATTTAACAGCATGCCACTGGGGACCTTGGCAAGCATAGTTTCAGTGGAGTGATGGTGATAAAAGCTTGATTCGGGTAGATTCAAGAGAGATTGGGAAGAGAGAAATTAGAGGTGGCAGGTATAGGTAACTCTTTTAAGGAACTTTGCAATAAAAGGAAGCAGAGAAATGGGGCAGAGCTGGAGAGGAATATGATGGGAGAAGTTAGAGCATGTTTGTATGTTGATGGGAGTGATCTAGTAGAAGGGAAAATGAAATGATGATGAGAAAGGATACAGTCAATTTTCATTGCACAAGAAAATAGAAAGAAACAGTGTGACCTATTTGATGGGTTTACTTAGAAAGATCTTTATGTAATATTTAAAGCAGATTTTTAAAAGTCCATGTGAGTTTTGAAACATAATGAACACCCATGAACCCCCGACCCACCCCAAGAGCTAAACCACCACCAATCACATCTATGTGTTCCTCCCTTGCCTACCCCCTGCCTCTCTCTTAGAAGAAAGCAACTTTCCTGAATTTTGTTATTATCATTTCCTAGTAAAGTCATATTCTCTTCACTATGTCCCGTTATACTTATTGACTGATAGATTAAGGATGATCTCATCTCTGCCTCTCAACCTGGCCTTCTACAGACAGACATCAAACCACCTCAGTCAGTATCACGAAATTCCTCTCTTATATTTAACCGGCCACACTAAAACTCCATTTGTTCATCTTCAACTTCAGCTGCTACTGTTTTGCCTGAAAAATCCCTTCATCTGCACAAAGATCATTATCATTCATTCCTATCTGTATTATTTACTCTGCATAAAAGCAGGAAGAGACTAGCACACCTACTTCCCAAGTGCATACACAGAACAGACCCCAGTGGCCAGAGCATTCTTATTATCCTGGAAGATGTACCTGCCCCTGCATCCCTCAAACCTCCAGCCTACCCTCCCATCCTAAGCCACATCCTGTTGGTCAGGTGTCCATACCAACACCTGGCTGTCCCTCCACAGAGGTCTCAGGAAGGCAGGAGATGGCTGGTGATGCAATTTCTTTCAGGATTCTCCAGGTGTGCAAGGACCTGCAGGATTTTGACAAATGCCAGCAGAGTGGGCCATTTATAAATGGATGACAGCAGACTGTAAAAAGCCCTCTGCATACATAAGCCAAAACTCCAGTTCCCCAACTTGCTCATTGATGCTTGAAATTGCTTTAAGGAGAGACAACAGCTTTCATCTCACAACTAGAGAAACCTCTGAGGGCCCTGGGTGAACTAACTCATTGATTTAGACTAATACATGCTACTGTATAAACAGACTGAAGGACTGGATGATGCAATGGGCACTTTAAATATGGGTATGAAGTGACAAGGGGTGCAGCAGAGAAAGATGAAGCTTTTCTTTCCTCCTTTGGTGCTTAAAAAAGAATAATCTTGAAATCAGAAGACCTGGAGTCAAATTTGGCCCTATTGCCAGCCGTTTGACCACAGGCAAGTTACTCAAAGTCTTCAGCCTGTTTCGTATTTCTAAAACGAAGGTAATACCTACCTTCAGAGTTACTGTGAAACTTTGATGCCATTGTATTTGTAAAGGTGCCCTAACACAATGACCACATTCTACAGGGGGAATATTTTCTATCTTTTCCTGTTGTCCCCAGACATCTCTTGCTGTGTTCCTGTCCACTCAGCCCAGTTCCATCTCCGTTTCTTAGCATTATAAAGGTTAAAAGTGAGGAAAGGCCGAGGTGGGAGGATCGCTTGAGCCCAGGAGTTCGAGGTTACAGTGAGCTATGAGCGGGCCACTGCACTCTAGCTGGGTGACAGAGTGAGGCCCTGTCTCAAAAAAAAAAAAAAGACTGGGGGACTCTGGAACCAGGCAACCTGGGTTCACATCCTGACTGGATCACTTGCTGATTGTCATCTTGGGCAAGTTACTTAACCTCTCTGTGCTCAGTTCCCTCATCTGTAAAAATAGAGATAATAATAGTACTTGCTTCATGGCATGACTGTGCCGATGAAATGAGTTCCTATGTGTAATGCGCTTAGAACAGTTCCTGGCACAAAAAAAAGCAGTACTGAAGAAAGTGTTTGCTGCTGTTATTCCCAAGGGCTTGTCCTCACCTGCCCACTTTCCACAGGCCAAAGATCACTTCCCCTGTCTAACCTACAGAAGCACACTGTAAATTGCTACGTATTCCCCCAGGTTTCCTAACGCCCCCAGCCCCATCCTTCACCCGCCAGGACACCTATCTGGTCCTTCCACCGCCACCACCACAAGCCAAGCCCGAGGCAGTTCTCAGGAGGCGGGGCGGGGCGGCTCTGTGACGTCGCGCCCGGCCCCTCCACCCAGGTGGCCACGCGGGCGGGGCGGCTCTGTGACGTCGCGCCCGGCCCCCGGCGGAGGTGCCCAGGCAGCCGAGCCCGCGTCGGGGTTGCCAGTCGAAGGCGAAGCGCTAACAAAGCCCGGTCGCGCCCCGCCGCTGCCGCCCCTCCCGGCCGCTGTCGCCTTTCCGCTGAGGTGCTGCTGCTCTTCCTCCGCCAAGGGCCCGAGGCACTGGACCTCTCCCCGCACCTCCCGCCTGAGGCGCCAGGTGTCGTCTGAAACCCTACAGCCCGTTCGGGAGTAAGCCTGAGGTAGCCACCCCCGAGGCGGGTGGAGGGAGGGGCGCGGGTCAGAGGGGCGAGTCCTGCCCGACTGGCCCACCTGGATTCTGAGCCCCTCCTTGTTCACAGAGCAAGGGGAAGGCGCGGTGATCTTTAAGAGAATGCCGTGGCGGGGGGTTATTGCTTTCTAGCCAAATTATGTGTGTATTTTGTACCCAGAACTACTATTTATGTGATTTCTTACCTAGAGGACAGTGATTTGGAAACACAACAGAAACTGAAATCGGAGACCCCCACTGAGAAGTCAAACCTCTGCTTTTTTTTGTAACATGGATGTAAAAATACCTTTGGGGGGATTGTCATGAGGACCAATGCGCAAGACTAGCACTTTATAAGCTGCTATCATTCATCCATTTTTGCAAGTATCTATTGAACACTAAGTTCCAGGCACTGGCTAAGCATTGGAATTTTACAGTGAGCAAAAACTGACCATTCCTGCCCTGGAGTTTACAGTCTATTGGGGGAGGCACATGTTAATCAAAGAATTACCCAAATGATGTAAAATTAGAGATGGGTAAGGGATGCTCTGAAAGAGTATAATGGAACTAACAGGAAGGTCAGGGAAGGTTGAGCAGAGCTCTGAAGGAAGAATTAACCTGTGAAAAGGAGGAGAGTGCATTCCAGGCAACAGTATCCGCATGTCCAAAACCCACCACCTCCAATTCCAAACCCAAACAAGGATGTAGGGTTGCCTGGTGTTTGGTTCCAAGAACTGTCCATAGAAGCTGCCTCTGAGATTCTGGTGTCTGGAGCCTTTCATTCATGTAACTGGAGCCTTTCATTTATATATCTGAAGCCCTGTTTAGTCCACACTGATAAAAAAACCAAACGAGAAATTCCAGAAACAAGCCTAATAGTCTATACTTGATAAGACATATTCTTCAGCTGTACCACGTAGCTGGTATGTGTTAGCCTGACATTCCACACTGGGAGGCATGTAGGTTTCACTTAAGAGGAAATTTATTGAATTGTAAGAGTTGGGGGTTAGAGGGAGCCCTGGAATGTACAATGGAAGAAGGCCTACCATACTGAGAGCTTTAAGAATGAAAAAAAGTTTTATAAGATATAAGAGTCCTGGTGGAATGATAAGATAGAATGGACCTTTCCCCTACTTCTTTTATCCAATGAGAACAAATGGCCCATATTGCCCAAAGGCAGAAAAGTTAGGCTTTGGTTCCTCTCCAACTCAAGGAGTTTGTGATGCCAGGTCTTTGTGACTCAAAAGTGCTGGAACTCTTTAGAGTAAATGGAAGGATGGGAGGAGAATTTGACCTGACCCTCCTTCAGTGTTCTCCCTGTCTATAATACAATGGTACCAGCACCATGCACCCAGTCATCCAAGCTTGAAAACAGTCACTCTAGTTTCTTCTCTCTTCTTCTCCCCCCGCTTCCTCCACTGGGTACCAAGTCCTGTAGATCCTATCTCCTAAATACCTGTCTCTCCTAACCCTCCTTATTGCAACTATTTTCTGAGGCAATGAAACTCTCGAGAGTTGTTGCCAAAAGTGGTGCCATATTCTCCTAACTAGGCTCCCTGCCTGAAGCTTTGCCCCACTCTCTTCAGCCCATCCACACAGCTGTCAGTCAATGTGTGTTTCAGAGTCCAAGAAAGAGAAAGAAATTACATATTAATTTTAACAAGGAAAGTTCAGTATAAAGAATTTTTAACAATAATGGGATTGGAGTAATGAACAATTGGCTAATAAGATGGAAGGAGAGATCTAAAATATGTAGGAATCACAGATAAAAGAAGGAGCAACCACTACCCTTGAGATAGATCACCCAAGGAAAAGACGTCTCCCAGAGCTTCTTGCAGAGGGTCTGGCCACAGCTCACTGGAGGGCAGAGAAATTGCTAAGGATCCAAGCAGGCAGAATTCACTTTCTGATATGCCAGAGAAGCCATTCACGAAAAGGTGACTCACTGGTGGCACTCTGCTACAAAGCTTCCCAAGAGAGGTGCCAGGGGAAGCTGCTAGCCACGGGGCACTGATGGCTGCTGGGTACTGCAGCAGTTGGGCACTCAAGAGGTCACACACTGCATGAACCTGATGCCAGAGAAGCTGTGCACTGCAGGATCCCAGCACTGAAGAAATTGCAAGTTCCTGGAGCCTAGCAAGAAGAACAAACCTCAAGAGAAACCTCTTCCTCCTCTAGTGTCCCTCCAATGCCCTGTACTAGCAAAGCTCATTATTATGACAGCTGGCAAAGGAAAAATGTGTAAAGGACCTAGTTCCATTTTTGCTGAGGAGGCAATGCAGGGTGAACTTGGAGCTGAGAGGCAATAATTGATAACTGGCACATCAAGCTAATACCAAAATCTGATTGTGTGGCTCTAGTGCTTAAATTTTCTAGTGCTCCCTATCGCCTTCAAGAAAAGTTCATAAAGTTCAAAAGCCAAGACCCTTTATATACTGGTCTTGGGCTGTATTTCCAGCCTTAAGCCCAACCACTCCCTCTGTGTCCACTCTAACCTCCATAATTACTCACAGTTCCCTGAACTCACCATGTTTCTGACACCTCCACACCTTTGCCTAAGTCCATCTAGCCACACGGAATTCCTTCCTTACTTCCATCAGTAAACATATGCTTATTGAGTGCCTGCTCTGTACCTGGCACTGTTCCAGGGGCTGGGACTACAGCAATGAACAAACCAGGCTTCCCCAAGTTTCAGTTCAATTATCATCACTCTTTGGAAAGTATTTTCTGACCTCCCTCTCCTACCTCCAGATATGTTAGATGGCCCATATAGAAACTTATCTTCTGTTCTCCCATACCTAGTGCAGACTTCTTGACATTTATCATACCCTATTTTAATCACTGATTTTCCCATCAATCTCTTCCACTACCCTGTGAGTTCCATGAAGGCAGGGTATAGGACATATTTCTGTATCCCAGTATTCAGCACAATTCCAATAAAACACATAAGGTTTTATTGGATTAATGATTTACCCAGGATCACATAATTAGTCAAAGATAGGTCCAGGACCAGAATCCTGGACTCCTGCCTCAAGATCAAGTTCTCTTTCACCAGAGCCCTGGGTGTTATGCCACGACTAGCTGTGAAGGACAGCAGCTCTATGTTTGGTGTTAGAAAAGATCAGTGCAATGCCAAATATCTTCAGAAATGGTCATGGAAACTGGAGAGAAATATGGCCCTGATCTTATATTGAAAACTATGGTGCATTCACCCTGTAGAGCTGTTGTTTGTATATTTTGAGTCCTTGAATCATAGGAATGTTATAATGAAATCAGAAGTAGGAAGGACAAATAAAAGATGAAAATGGTGTGGGGTATTCCAACACTTCACTCTTAAAAGATGAGGACTTTCATACGCTTATAAAACACAAGGCTAAGGTGACCCTGAGAGTGTACACCAGTTCCAAAATCAGGGGACCATATTGCACAACATTAGAGAACACAGATAACATGGCAGTCTATAAACGAGCCATGTATCCCTGGGACTGTGGACCATGATGTGAACATGGAGAAAATCTTTAAAATATAAGCATGGCTAAGTTAAGATAAATCAAAAGAGGTATCTGTTCATTTGTTAAATAACAAACATGTGGAACTCAGGACTTCCAAGAGGTGATACTAGCATGATATATAAGCAAGTTTGGGAAATTTGCTAATAACAGGGCCAAAAACTCAAAAAAAGGACAAGGTCAAGTAGGACTGTTCTTAGCAATATTGCTGTTGGCATCCATATGCTGGGTTGGCTTGATCATGGATTCGGCCCAGAATAGAAAAAGATACAGGCTTCTGTGAAATAAAGTTGGAGAAGCAAAGCTAGTAAGAATAAGACAAATTAGGGAGATCTTGAAAGTCAGACAGAGCATCATTTTGATGAGCAAAGAAATGAAGATTCACTAAAGGTTTCTGAGAGTGATATGATAACATGAATGGTTAAGAAATTGTATCTGGCAAAACTAAGCCTCAATTTCCTGGCACTGGAAAAATGATTATAATATTAGAACCTACCCACCCATAGGTTGTTATAAGGATTAAATGAGATAATGAATGTGCAGTGACTGCTCTTCAGCCTGTCTTATGCTGGGCATTCTTCCATTTTTAGCAACTGCAGAGGATATGGTTAAAGAGATGGTGACCATATTTTCAGGCCAAAAAATTAGGACATACTCTGAAATATAATTGTTATTCCACTCTAAGTTGCTAAAAATGAACTTCTCATGATGCAAATGGGAATATCCAGGAAATTTCAATGATTTATGGGGACAGTAGGACATGTTTGGAATTGGGGTTGCCCTAGAGAAAATCCTTGATGTGTAGTTTTATTCAGAGAGAGAGGCCATGTGGTACAGCGTGGAAAGAGCAATGAAATAGACCTAAGTTCTTGATTCTGCTGCCACATAAACTGTTAGCTTGTGCCAATCACTTAACCTCTTTATACCTCAACTCTCTCATTTATAAATTGATGATATCAAACTATATTCCGAGTCCACCTAAGCCCCTCGTTTTTGTTTTGCTTTGTTTTTTGAAAAAGTGTTCATTTTTATTTTCCTAACTGAAAGATTTATTTTAAAAAATCCATCAGGGACTGAAGTGGGGAATAAAAGAAAAGGATGAATCAGAAATGGCCATGATGTATCAGACAAGGCAATTGAGAGAATAAAAGAAGTCTGTTTTGAATACTTTTATGGGAAAGGGGAACTCTATAGAAGGTAGCTGTGGAGAGGAAAGGGAGTCAGTCCTTAGGAAACCTGAGAAGTTTGACAATGAAAAAAATAATCATTGAGAAGGTAGTAAGATTAAAAAACAATTTTTGCTATTTTTTTATTATCCCTATATTACAGATAACAAAAAACAATTTTTAAAGAGAAGGGCAGATTGTGCCTATTTGATGGAAGAGAAGGTGTCAGGAAGGTGGCAAGGATGAAATTTTCTGGAAAATGTAAGGGGATAACTGTCATAGACCAGTTCCTCAGGTCTTGAACAGGACAAGAACTAAGAGCTCAAGTGGTAGAGGAAAGAATATGAGCTCAAAGAGATATGTTGAGACTGGCAAAAGAATGGCAGTGTCAATTCATTCTGACATCCTTGATCTCAATCAAGCAGGAAGTGACTTCATTTACTGAGAGTGAGGATCATAATTGGGTGAGATGCAGGCTGGAGATTAAATAAGAAACAGGATTAAGTGTTGCTGGGGGAATGGCAAAGATAATAGAGAAGCAGGAGTGAAGGAGTAGATAGTAGAAGTGATACAAGATTATGTTATTATTGTTTTATAAAATAAAAATAAATAGAATGAGGTTTAAAGAATAACCTGGGTCAAAATGTGACAGCTATATTTAGCCTCACTTGATATAAGCCTACTTAATCAAGTAAAGCTTATATCAAGTAGGTTTAGACTGGTTCTTTCAAACTCGCTCAGTTTATCTCAATCTTAGAATTACAAAACCATCTCAAGTTTTGTTCATGCTTTGGTGTTTTTATAAGTTCAATAGAGGTCAGAAACATTTAAAAACCTCTTCTCCCACCAACCTCAGCAAGAAACTTCAATTCTCATTAGGGAATCCCAGCTGTCTATTTATAAACTAATGTAAAATGACATACCTTACAATGCTTCCTTGGTTTAGGGAGTTTCTGTCAGTGGTCACTTGGATGTGCCTATTTCTTTCTCTTGGCTCTTACTTTCTTTAGAAAGTACCTGGTGTCTTCAGCCTGTGTATAGTCGGTGAACTCTATTTCTCTGCAATCAAAAGAAGTTCATCTGCTTTGCTAATTTGTCTCCAACTCTCTTCCTGTTTTCTAATCAATACATTAGTTGAGTAATGGAAATTAGAAGCTAATTGTTCCCTTAACAACCAGTATTTTTACAATTTGTTTTCTAATGAACATTATTTTTAAATTACATAAACCTCACCTTTTACCAGAAATTTATTTCAATAACCACCAGAATATATTATTACACATAATCTTAAAACATTGAAACAAAACTTAAAAGTTTTTAAGCAGAAGTCCTTGATACTTGACTTTAGAGCAGAGTTTCTCCAAAATTTTTCATGTCATGGCACATAGAAAACACTTGTAAAGCACACTGGGGTAAACTGTGGGTCACTTTGGAAGTTCATACAGGGCTTCTGAAAAAATTCAATACATTTTTATTACATAAATATGATAAAAAGTAAAATACAGAGTAATACAGTGAAGGTATTAAATGTTTAATTTAAATAAAACTTCCAAATAAACTTTTTTTACTTTTTAAAGAGAAATCAAGCTTACTTCCTGATCATGAGTTTGCTTTATGTGAAGTTTTGTGTTGAAATGACCACGTGCAATTCCTGATCAAAAATTTTTAATGATGGCATCTTCAAATTCTGATAGTCACCGCCAGTGAGAAAGTTTGCCTCACAGACGGGTTTTAGCAAATGGTAGAAGGGTATTGCGATTTCTCTAACTGACAGGAACTCTTTTCTCAACAGTAGCCAGAATTTGGATAATTTGATCTTTCTTTCATTGAAATTCTTATAATAATGTGAACGGGTTTCTAAAGCACTTAAACTTTCTCACATCAAGTATTTCTAAGTAACGTGACACTTAGATGTTTTTCTACTAGTCTTCTTTAGGATTGAGGTTAAAATACCAGTTAAACTCCCCACTGGATTTCTTCTAACCTCACTTTTCCTTTGAGTCCATGAACATTGTCAATATACATTATTATATTTTCATATGCTTCTTGCAATTTTAAAGTTCATTCTGGCACTTAATATTGGCAAGGCTGGGCGCGGTGGCTCATGCCTATAATCCTAGCACTTTGGGAGGCCGAGGCAGGAGGATTGCTTGAGGCCAGGAGTTCGAGACCAGACTGAGCAAGAGTGAAACCCCGCCTCTATAAGAAATAGAAAAATTAGACGGGCATGGTGGCACACACCTGTAGCCCCAGCTACTCAGAAGGCTGAGGCAGGAGGATTGCTTGAGCCCAGGAGTTTGAGGTTGCAGTGAGCTGTGATGATGCCACTGTACTCTAGCCATGGTGACAGAGTAGGACACTGTCTCAAAAAAAAAAAGTCAAGCCAATTTTTCAAAATCAATAAACTCAACAACTCTGCAATAAAAGATGGCTGACTTTTTTTTCCCAATTCCTCTTTTAGCTCCTAACTTCCAGAAAAAAACCAAAAAACAAAAACCTTTTCCTTTGGTAGGTGTCTTGATGGGAAACAAGAGACTTTTTTCTTCACATACAGTTAAAAACAGATGGAACAAGAGCAACCTGGATTTTATTTAATATTAATAACATCCTTTAAGGTGGAATTCACATCTACAGGTGAACGTACAGATGAGAAGCTTCTGTGTTAACAACACAATGTCTTACTTGCATCTCAGTGTTCAGAACGTGGAGAACAGACATGGTGTATAGCCCTCCCACCTTCTTGTCATCACAGCTTTCTACCAGCACAGAAACCCTGTGTTTGCATGAATGTCCATAAAATCTTATTTGTTTTAATGTACTTACTTACTACTCCAAATACTTCATCTTGAGTAGTTCATTTTAGTACTTTTTGGCAGAACAGTTAATTTTCTTCTAAGCATTTCTCTCCAGGGATTCTAACTAGTACTATTAACTAAAAACTGTTACTAACATATGTAGATTCATCACTTTGCAAGGGAACATTGTGACTCATTAGTCTTGTGGAGTGTCATCATTGCATCTTCTGATAGTATTATTCCAGAGTAGCCCTTTTTCTTTTCCTTTTTTATTTGATCCCAAATATGTGGTTACTTCCCAGGCAGGTTGGTAAAATGAGTGAGGGTGCAATTGTGGGAGATATTTTGGCTTTTGTTCTTAATTATATGATCTTTTAATTAGCTTCTTGAGCCCAATCTGATGTAAACTACTGTGTACAGAAGTTATAAATACTTTAAACACCTTTGTAAACACTTTCATAAAGCAGTGGTTTTCAAAGTGTGGTTTCCGGGACTTCTGAAAGTCCCTAAGACTCTGGAGGGGGAGGGGTTAGTGAGGATAAAACTATTTTTGTGATAATACTAAGACATTATATGTCTTTTCACTCTCTTTTTCTTAAAAGTGTAGTGGAGTTTTCCAGAAGTTATATGATATGTGTTATCACAGCAGATTGAATACAAAGAGGATATGAAAATATAACTGTCTTCTGTTACCAGACATTGAGAGATTTGCTGAAAATGTAAAACAATGCCATTCTTCTTAATAAGGTTTTCTCCCTAGAAACTATAGTCATTTTTCATAAAAATGTGTTATGTTACCATGTAAGAGATTTATTGTTATTTTTAAATAAATAAATATTTTTAAAATTTCAGTTTTAATTTCTAAAATGACAAATATTGATAGATGCAACCCAAGTTGACAAAAGTTCTGTGGAATCCTTGATGATTTTTAAGAATGTAAAGGGATCCTGAGATCAAAAACTTTTTAAGAATCCCTCTCAGAAAAGACTGTCTATCTGTATAATATAGGTACTTTTTATTAAGGCCCTGGACATACTTTAACCTGGTGCTATTTTTTTCATTTGATAACTTTTCCATACAAATAAGGTATTTAGGCAAAGAAAAAAAATGATTAGGGCAAACAAATCCAAATTTGAAATAATCCTCAATAATGAGTTAAATTTATATTTTTGACTACTGTATGTCTGTGAATCTCTAAAAAGTACTAAACTATAATTAGATATTTTAAAAGTTATTAATATTTACTTTTAAATTATCCTTTATGGTAGAAAATAAATAATATATAAAAAGTACTTAAGGAACCTATAGGCCTTTTTGACTACAACAAATCCATTTTCAAAGAAAATAACATTGTCCTTAAGAATATTTTAAAATAAATCACATAAAATTTTTGAAAAATTAAGCATTTGGTAAGTAAAGGAGGAATTTTGGAAATATCACCATTTAATTTAATAATTAAAATTCTGAAACAAATGGAAAAACATATCATGCTCACGGATCTACAGAATAAACATTGTTAAAATGTCCATACTACCCAAAGGGATTTACAGATTCAATGCAATCCCCATCAAAATGCAACATCATTTTTTGCAGATCTAGAAAAAATAATTCTACGCTTCATTTGGAACCAGAAAAGAGCCTGAATAGCCACAGCAAGCTTGAGTAAAAGGAACAAATCTGGAGGCATCACTTTACCAGACTTTAGAGTATACTACAAGGCTATAGTAACCAAAACAGCATGATACTGGCACAAAAATAGAGACATAGACCAATGGAACAGAATAGAGAACCCAGATATAATACCATCCACATATTGCCATCTGATCTTTGACAATGTAGAAAGCAATATACACTGAGGAAAAGAAACCCTATTCAATAAATAGTGCTGGGAAAATTGGATAGCCACATGTAGAAGAATGAAACAGGATCCATACCTCTCACCACTCACAAAAATTAATTCAAGATGGATCACAGACTTAAATGTAAGACACAAAACCATAAGAATTCTAGAAGAAAATGTTGGAAAAACTCTTCTAGATATTGGCCTAGGCAAAGAATTTATGAAGAAGACCCCAAGGGCAATCACAGCAACAACAAAAATAAATAAATGGGACATGATTGAATTAAAAAGCTTCTGCACAGCCAAGGAAACAATCAACAGAGCAAATAGACAACCTGCAGAATGGGAGAAAATATTTGCATGCTATACATCTGATAAGGAGCTAGTAACCAGAATCTACAAAGAACTCAAGCAAATTAACAAGAAAAAAATCAAACAACCCCATTAAAAAGTGGGCAAAAGACATGACCAGAAGCTTTTCAAAAGAAGATAGACTAATGGCCGATAAACATATGAAAAAATGCTCAACATCACTAATCATCAGAGAAACGCAAATCAAAACCACAATGAAATATCACCTAACCCCAGTGAGAATGGCTTTTATCAAAGTCCCAGAACAATAGATGCTGGCATGAATGTGGAGAGAAAGGAACACTTATACACTGTTGGTGGGACTGCGAACTGGTACAACCTCTGTGGAAAACAGTATGGAGATTACTCAAGGAACTAAAAGTGACCTACCATTTGATCCAGCAATCCCACTACTGGGTATTTACCCAAAGGAAAAAAAAGTCATTTTATCAAAAAGACACTTGCACTAGAATGTTTACAGCAGCACAATTCACAATGGCATAGATGCAGAATCAACCCAAATGTCCATCAGTTCATGAGTGGAATAATAAAATGTGGTATATGTACACCATGGGAGTACTACTCAGCCATAAAAAATGAATTAATACCTTTTGCAACAATCTGGAGGGAACTGGAGGCCATCCTCCTAAGTATCCCAAGAATGGAAAAACAAACACCACATGTACTCACTTTTAAATGGGAACTAACCGATCAGCACTCGTCTGCACAGATGGAAGTAAAACTCAATGGAAATCAAGCAGGTGGGAGGGGGGAGGAGGGGATGGGTAAAATCATACCTAGTGGGTACAATGTACACTACCTGAGTGATGGGCACACTTATAACTTTGACTCAAGCAGTACAAAGGCAATCCATGTAACCAAAACATTTGTACCCCCATAATATTCTGAAATTTTAAAAATAAATAAATAAATAAATAAAGATAGTTATATGATAACATGAGACAATAAAAAAATTTATGGATTTTCCACAAAATATAACTATTACTTACTTCAAGTATAATTAAAAGATTTTGAAAAATATTTTTATAAGATTTTATTAAAGGCCTATAGTCCCTTTTACTGAATCAATTAAATTATTTCCCATTATTATTTGTTTTTAGAGGCAAACATTGTTTATAAAAATGAAAAGTCATTATAAAAATAATAAGTCATTATAAAAGTCCAGTAAGTATCAGATTCTGGATATTTGTTAACATCAAAAGCCAAGAGTAAATAAGTACATATATCAAGTCACAATGGGAAAAAAATGAACAAAACCAATTGTTTTATTAGGGAAAAGTGATGATGATGATGGTGATGATGATGATGAAAATAAATCATTTACCTTCTTTGTTGGGAGAAAATAATATGAAAAATAAGAGCAAATTAAATCAAAGGAGGAACTATGTATTTGAAACACATACGCACAAAGATTATCACTGATAATAAATACATTGCAATTAAAGCAATCATCAGACTTACAGGGATGGTTTTAATGAGATGGTTGAAAGGGAAAGCCCTATATAAGCATCTCTGGTGGCAGGTGTTGTGCATAAAATCTTTAGCACAAAAACAATAAGTACTGAAATCTGGAAGCTTACTGACTGTGCCAAACAGTATCCAAATATAATTTCAACTGTTGTAAATTTGTGAATGGTTGTAAAATGGTTATAAATTTTGTATTACAATAAAAAGTTTACAACCATCAACCTCTCATGGCACACCTGTAACCCATTCTGCCATGGCCATGGGCGGGGAGCTCAGCTTTAAAGGGCTATAAAAGGCAGAAGAGGATTAAATAGTGAAATGTGTACTACAAACAATATTTGACAATACTCAAGCTTTCTAGGAAGGCCTATGGCTGTGCCTTCTCAGCCCAGTATGGACTTGAGATGAACCTCAGGGATGTGTAGGGTTTGAATAGGTGAAAGAAAGAAGGAGGACACTTCAAGCAAGCCAGCCTAGGCAAAGAGGGAAAGAGAGGATAGAGTACCGTTAAGAGTGGGTGAGACAATGTTGGAAAATGGCCAGAGTAGATAGATTATGTTGGAAATTTTTGTTGGTAAAGAGTAGCAGAAAATTTATAGTTTAAAATTATATGTATAAATGATAGAGAACCTTGAAAGTCAGCATATGATTGCCATTTTGTGAGCAGGGCCCCCTGACCTATTAAAAGCAGCATGGAAGACAGACCTGGACACTGGACAGGATAGGCCAGAGAATGATTCGAGACAGGGAGACCAGTTAGGAGGTTGCACAATAGGTAATGAGGGACTAAACCAGAGAAAAAGGAATGAAAAAACAAAGGGATGAATTGGAGACACATTTCAAAGGAAACAGCAAGGGGATTTAGTGAGATTCAATGGATTGCACAGAATGGTTGATTCCAGGGCTTTGAGGCCAAAGGACTGAGAGAATGGGGGCATCATGTTCAGAAAAGAATTTGGGAGGAAGACTTAGTGGGAAGATGGATAATGAATTTTAGTGGAGAAGTGTCTTGGAGGCAATGGATACACAGGTGAGAGGTCAGGGATGGGCAGACAAGTATAATACGCATAGTTTTGTGGTAGATGAATCCATGGGAGGATGTGACTTCTCCAAGAAGAGCAGCAGAAAGACATAGGCTCAGAATGCTGAAGACTGAGTTTGGGGGAGCTTGCTAACTCTTGCTTAGCAGGAGGAAGGAGGAAGAAGAGTGATGGAAGGAGGTAGAGGAGTAGGAACACACGAATGGTGTTTGCCATCAAAGGAGGAGAGAGCCTCAAGAAGGAAAGGCAGTCATATCTAGCAGGCCAGCTCCCACGTCACACTGTGTGCTCAAATCCTGCCTCTGTCAATTATTAGTTGTCATTGCAAAAATTGTATTCTCTTTCTTAGTTTCATCATCTGTAAAATGATGATAATTTAACCTACCTCATAGGGATATGTTCAGGATTAAATGAGAAAACATATACAGAATACTTAGCACAGTAATTGGCACTTACAAGAAATTAATAGATGTAATTGATGACTTTTAAGGGAACAACAGAACGGTGAGAGGAGAAAAAATTGCAAGAGGTTAAAGAAGAACTGAGCATTGAGAAAAGACAGTGGGTATGGAGAATTACTAGAGATTCTTAGCCCAAAAATGAAAAGAGGTCACAGAACAGTTGTTGGAAAAGGCAATGGGGTGGAATAAAGGCTTTACTTAAGTTTGCTCTATACTGACCAAGGGTTATCATTGTTGTTGGGAGCTTCTTTAATTAGGGTTGGGCCATCTTTTCATTTACATGAGATTATCTGAGACTTCAGAGTAGAAGCCAAACAATTGCACAACAACTAAAAGATCCTGTCAGAATACATGGAGACAGTAAAATGGTATAGCCCCTGTGGAAAACAGTGTGGTGGTTCCTCAAAAATTAAAATACAGTTACCATATGATCCAGCATATACCCAAAAAAATTGAAAGCAGAGGCTTGAACAGATATTTGTACACTTATATTCATAGCAGCATTATTTACAATAGCCAAAAGGTGGAAATGTGCATTGACGGGTGAATGGATAAACAAAATGAGGTACCTATAATGGAGTATTATTCAGCCTTAAAAGAAAGGAAATTCTGACACATGCTACAATGTGCATGCACCTTGAAGACATTGTGCTAAGTGAAATAAGCCAGTCCCAAAAGGACAAATATTGTATGATTCCACTTATATGAGGTACCTAGAGTAATCATATTCATAGAAACAGAAAGTAGAATGGTGGCTTCCAGGGGCTAGAGGAAGGGAGAAATGGGGAGTTAGTACTTGATGGATATCTTACCAAAAAACTGTGTTCCTTCCCTACTTTAATCTTACCAAAAAACTGTGTTCCTTCCCTACTTTAATATCAGCCACAGAGAAAGAACGTCCAACTGGGAAGGCATTCAGGTTTTAATTCGGTGGCCAAAGAACAGAGAATGGGGAGCTTATTTTCTAAAGGCACCTTCTCCCTGAGAAAAGGAAGATGTGGGAGTTTTCAAGGGTTAGCTATGGGACGAAGAAGGTGTGTAAGGATGTACAGGATGGAGTTTCAGATGCAGAGACACAGTTCACATACATGCTTCTTCATATATCGCATGTACATAAAATGGCAGTGATTCACACTTGGGGAAGTGATTTTTAGTATTACAACGATATGTTAATGAGGTAAAGGTTGCTGGAGGTCATGTGCTCTGGTCTGCACCTGTGCTTTGCACAGGTCTGGACTTCCTCTGGCCTCCTGCATGGGGTCATGTGGCTATTTGTAGCATTTGGGCGATCTGGTGTCCTTGAGCAGCTGTGCCTCTAGATAAAGAGACTAAAGAAAAATTGTTAAGGAAAGAAAAGAGAAGGGAAAAAAAACTCTTAAAATTTTCCATTTGCTTTGTTGGGGCCATTTTGGTACCTGGTATGGAGTTTCAGTGGGTGAAGATGAAAAAATTCTGGAAATGAATGGTGGTGATGATGGAACAACAATGTGAATGTACTTACTGCCACCAAACTGTACAATTATAATGGTTAAAATGGTAACTTTTACGTTATGTATTTTTTACCATAATAAAAGGATATTTATATATATGTGCAGACAATATGAGCAAAATAAGGCACTACTCTTGGCTAGACAAAATGGATTGAAAAGTCATCAGAAACAACTTGTAACAGTAACTTTTTAAATTATGAAATATTTCATGCATACAAAATAAAATACATAATGTAAATATAGGTATAAAAATAATGAAACAAACATCTAGGCAGCCATCGATCAGCTTAAGACATAGAACACTGCTAATAGTGTTGAAACCCCTGTTGCATCTCCCTCATGACATCCCTCTCCTTCCTCCACCAGGGGTGGAGGATTTTGTGTTTATTATCCCTTACTTTTATTGCTATAATTTTTGTTGAGATAAGGTCTTGCTTTGTTCCCTGGGCTAGAGCACAGTGGCCTCATCATAGCTCACTGCAACCTCAAACTCCTGGGCTCAAGTGATCCTCCTGGCTCAGCCTCCTGAGTAATTGGGAACACAGGTGCATACCACCATATCCGGCTCATTTTTCTATTTTTTGTAGAGACAGGTTCTCACTGTGTTGCTCAGGCTAGTCTTGAACTCCTGGATTACAGGCATGAGCCACTGCACCCAGGCCCTTACTCTTCATTGTAATATTATAACATATATATGTAACCCTAAACAATACACTGCTTTTCTACCCAGCATTGTGAGATTCCTCCATGGTGATGTCTGTAGCATACTCATTGAAAATTGTGCTATCTTCTCAATAACTGAAGCTTTTATCATTATGTAGTGATCCTCTTTACCTCTTTATTCTAAAAGTGAATTTTGCCTTAAAGTCTCTTTTGTCTGGTGTTAATATGTCTACATCAATGTCTTCTAGTTATTATTTGCTTATTTATATCCTTTTACCTTCAGTCTTTGTGTCTTTATGTTTTTTCAGATGTAGCTATACCTGTATTTTAACTAGAACATTTAAAACCATTTCTTTTTATTGTGACTACTGACATGTATGGATTACTTTCTATTGTGTTATTTGTCCACTTTTCTTATACTTTCCCCCTTCCTTTCTTGCCTTCTTTTGGATTGATCAAGGGGTGTGTGTGTGTGTGTGCGTGTGTATTTAATTCCTTTTCTCCTTTCTACAGATTTGGTGGTTGTATTACTTTCATAACACTTTGTAAAAAGTCAAGAATACATAGTAAAATTGTATGCATACTTGACTTTTTACAAAGTCTAAAATTAATCATTGTTTTATCCTCCAAATAAAAGAACATAAATAAAGTAAAAGGTAATGGAGTACCACCAACCTAAGACCACTTTAGTTTCTTCTTATCTTGGGATTTCTCAACCAGGCTGGTGTTAGTATACATTTAAAACTTAGACATAGGCTTTGGCTATAAACTCTTGGGGGACTGTTTCTCCTCCAACAAGAAGTGGCAATGGAGACAGACGTTTTTGTGGCTTACCCCTACCTGTAGGCAGATATTTTCAGTCTCACCTTTTCACACTGAGGGTATAGTCCCTTGGAGGGTCTCAAGTTTAGGCCAGAAGGGGAGTCCTTTAGTCCAGCCATTTGTTTTTTGTGAGCTCAAACCCTGGTCTCATCCCTCCTTGCCTGGCCATTTATCTCAAAGTTTCAAGTTCGTGGCATCTACATTTGCCCCCAGGTCAGCCCTAATGTCTTCATTTGCTCACCACTCTGGATTCTGCTTTACTCTATTTGGCACTTGAAGATTTCTCTCACATTATTTCAAGCTCAGCAAGGCAATTTGAATTGAAAGGTATGTTTACTGAGATTAGTCTGGCATCTAGGCATTTTGAAGGAGAGCTTTTTAGAACATCTAGTCTTTCCCTTTCTGTACTAAAAGCAGACAAAATCTTTTAATCTGTTGTTTATTTATAGAAAGAACTATATACCATCGATGCATTTTCATGTTTTGTTTGAATTTGTCCTGGAACTTTTTAAGTGAAAATGTACAAGTTTTTTCTCTTACTATTAGAGTAGATAAGAACATGCAGATATAAAGAGAGATGTTCATCGATTGGCTGGTTAATGGTTATTTTTATTTGGAAATAACCTAATGTTAAATCATAAAGGATTCACAGAATAAATTTTGCTACAATTCTTACCCAGCTAATAAGAGTTGAGTGACATAGAAAGATGTTCATGATATGCTGTTGAGCAAATTAGTTGTTTTGTACAACCTCATTTTTTATTTTTACAAACATATATATCTATATTGAAAAGTCCTGGAAGGAGACATATCCAATATTTTGGGGTGATATCATTAGAAGATATATTTGTTTACTTCTTGTTGATTGTTTATATGAACAGTACTGTGTTCTTTTTATGTAAAGGACATAACTATTTACAACAAAAGGCAGGGATTAATAAACTGCTTTCTAACCTTGGAGTTGTGTAACAACAGAATGCATCTGTCTTGTGGGAGTAATGGAGTCCCCAAAATTGAGAGTGTCAGAGGTCGGCTGACCTCCAGGACTGCTGTCGTGATTCGAAGTTTTCATCTTATTTATTTTTTCTCCTGCGAATAGGTCAACCAATCAATGCTTCAGACGGACAAGCAAATATGCATCCCCCCGGAGCTGCCGGAATTGCTGAAGCAGTTTACCAAAGCCGCCATCCGGACGCAGCCGCAGGATCTGATCCAGTGGGCTGCGGAGTACGTGCTCCTGTCTCACCTGCGGCCCCCTCGGAGGGCGGGGTTGGGGAGGGCGGTCAGGGAAAAGTGAGGAGGTTGTCCTGGCTGCAGCCAGGGAGTCGGGCCTGATTAGCATGATCTTTGTGATTTTCAGCTTTGGCACTGCTTTGGTGCTTTAAAATCCACACATAAATACTACATCGAATCGGGTGAGGGTGCGATGCCCTCCCTAAGCGAGTGAGAGCGAGCAGTAGGACGCCAGAGCAATAGGCCAAGTGTCCTGGGACAAGCGGCAAGAGTTAGATTACCTCATCACACCAGCACACTCACACGCGCCCCAAGCCTGCACCCTTTCCCCCTTCCGGGTGGAAAGAAGGGCTGGGAATCCCCGGAGGGCTTAGCCTGTCTTTCTTCGTTCTCTGTCTCACCACTAGATGGCAGCAGTGCACCCGGGGGAGCCGAGGGCGAGCCCTCGGGTGGACTGGGAGGCGGCAGTCCAGCTGGTCACCCCTTTAATGAGACACCTTCTTCCACTGCTGCTAAAACTCACACTTGCACCCAACCAAAGATACTCTGCATCTTGTCTTTGGGGAAATTATTACTTTCTTTAGTGTTTCTTTGAACCGATGTGTTGTTGCAACATAAAGATGTCCACACAGTACACATCGCATTCTGGAGAAAGGAGGCAAAGCAAAGTGATGAGGTCAGGCCTGGATGAAAGCAGTGTGCCTCAAACACGGGTGCCTCCTGCAGGAGAGACCTCCAGAGGATGCTCAATCGATGGAGCTTACACAACAATAGTTGCTGCCCTGCATTGAAGCAGCTTTACACAGAAAGCCTCTCAGCTATGAAATTGCTTCTTAGACAAACTCGCCTGCTTGAAACCGGGGGACCAGGGCTTGGGGCAGGAGTTGGGAGCTAACCAGACCTCACTGACAATTTTCAGGCTGTCTTCGCTGTTTGATGATTGCCTCGTTAGTAGTGTTGCAGTGGGAAATGGGGAGTAAGAGAAGCTGTTGAAAGGGAACCCGTGGGCAAGGGAAAGGGAAAATGTCCTCAGCCTGAGGTTGTGAGTGGGTGTATTCAGCAGATGGTGGGGAGAAAGTGTGGACACCTTTGCCAAGGTATAACACGTCATTTCAGAGAAGCCTTACAGAGAGGCCTTACAGAGTCTCTGAGCCAGTACTCTTGGGCTTTGGGGCTGGGTTAGGATGAAGCTTTCACAAATGAAAGGAAAATAAGCCAATGGTGCTCATAAAAAGAGACAAATGGGATTTCCATGCCTAGTAATGAGCCCTGTTTAGTTTTCCATTGTAAATTTTATATATTACCTCTAAGATTGAACTTTAGCATCAGAAGACTAACTTCCTTTGGCATTGTCAGAAAGACTTTGTTTTATACTATACAATAGTTTAAAACCCATTTTATTGTTCTTGTGCTGCTGTTTTGTTATAAGAAAAATGGCATTTCTTGGTATTGTCCCTGACATTTATGGAAGAAAACATTCCACAGTTGTAGCCTTCTTGCTTCCGTATTGTATCATGTGCTATAAATTTTTTAGACATCCATGAAAAATCAGCTTGTAGTTTAACTACAATGAAAAAGGGGAGCTTGACCTAAGAGCACTGTCCATCCTATTCAGACATGAAAAGCACTTATCAGATGGTTTTACCTGTAGCATTTTAGAGAATAAAACTGGACAAAGTATTTCCAAGATAAAATATGTATTTAATTCATTGCAAGCAAGAATTTCCCTACATATGTGTTGTCAATAAAGAAACCACCTACCAGGCATTGGCAAGACGTATACTTATTTGTCCACTGGTAGGCACAAATTTCAATATACCATGGAATCCTTTACTTGCAAATGAAGCTCAATAATTCAGAGGACTATGGCCATGACTATAGCCTTGTTTCCATGTTCTCTAACCAATTCCACTAAAAAGTCCAAAGATATTGCTGCTGAGTGTCACTCACTACCTCGGCGGTCACTTCTATAGAATGAGTTGCTGTATATGTCTGTCCCTCCCATTTGTATCTCCCAAGTCTATTTCTAAAGCCTGAGGCCACACCCTGCTCTTGTTTTCACACTGCACCCACACCCACTCCAACACTGATCTGTGTGCAGAGATTTCTCATGCACATTATTAACGGTGGCCTGAAACTATTCCTTCTGCCCTTTCTACTGATGACCTCCAAGGGGTGACTGGCATGTATTGCTTTAGTCCACGTAGCTTCAGCTCTGCATTGCTATGTGGCTTAGAGATGGGTGGTGGTTAGCCCCGTCATTGTGTGGCTTGACCCTAAAATGGGCTTTTACAAGATTCCTTCTATATTCTTTTCATACTACATGGATCTAGAGAAAGTAATGGAGGGGAAAAAGCAGGAAGGGACAGACATTTGTGATTCAGGGATAGTCAATAACTAGGCTTTTGATGGAGAAGACAGACCCTGCACAGAGCATCATGACCCACATGTCAGCTGCTCGTGTCCTTCCCTGCTGCAGGCAGCCTCTTTTCACCTTATGCCAATCCTGAAAAAGGACTCAGTGCTTTTTCCATATTGCCCCCAAACAAACTCCACTCCACAAAACATTAGAGAGCAGGCAGATTTTACTGAAAATTTTGAGGGAAGATAGAGAAGGGTTTTATTTCACACACACCACACAATATAAGATTGTCTCAAGCCCTTCTTTAGCTTGTCTTCTCTCCTGACCTCCCTTAGTGCCCTGCCAGCCTTCTCTCCCTTCCCTCTTGAAGCCAGAGCCTCACTACCTCCACCCAGATACCCTTCCTGACTCACCCCTAGAATCCCCCCATCTCTTCCCCTTTCTTATGGAAATCACTTTAGTTCTCTTCCAACTTCTCTTCCCAAGATTCCATATACATATGTATATATATGAAAATATCCCATATAGATCTCCTATGATGTATATGTCTCTGTGTGTGTGTGTGTGTGTGTGTGTGTGTGTATAAAACACTTAGGGATGACTGAAAAAAAAAACCTGGACCCAATGTGCTCCAGGGAACTGCACACCAAACTTTTGTTAGTTATTATGAACAAATCTTTTAATTCCCTAAGCATTCTCTATATCTTAAATAGAAAGTAACATATTCTGTCCTTTCCCATATATAAATGAACCAAATACAGTGTCTGACACATAGAAGTCACTTAAAGGTTCTTTCCTCTACCCTCTTCAGATTCCTAAAGCAGCCAGAGGCCACTGGAGTGTAGGATGCTCTCCCTACTCTCTGACTTTTTTTTCTAGTTATTTTGGGGCTATGTCCCGTGGAGAGATTCCTCCAGTGAGAGAGCGGTCTGAGCGAGTCCCTTTGTCTAACTGGGCAGAGCTAACACCTGAGCTGTTGAAGATCCTGCATTCTCGGGTAAGAACTGTCCTGCAGCATCAAGGGGGATGCAGGATGATGTTGAGGCTGGGTGGGTACAGACATTGTCCTCCTGTCAGTTAGCTGCCCACTTAGCACCACCTTGAAACTCAATAAACCATGGACTGAAAGTAAATCTTCCCTTGGGGAAATAGGAACAGTCTTGACATAGGCTTTAAGTTGAGTTGTCAGTGGGGTCATCCCAGATTTCCCTGAAGCTGACAGAATGTCCAGGGGCTCAATGCAATACTAATGCCTTCTCTCCAGAAAAGGGCAGGTTCCTAGTCCCTCAACAGTATCTCCCTTACTAATCAAGACCATAATACGATGCCAGCCACGATTTGGGGAGGGGCAAATTGTAGCTCCCCCAGCTATCCCAGGTGCAGACATAGCTGAGCTTTTAGGGAAAGCCCTGACTCTCTTCACAGCGGCATCATCCTGTGAGCAGCCTAAGGGAATAGATGAGGAGGGTCTGGCTTGAGAAAGTCTGTGGTTTGGCCAATTCCCAATTTCCAGGAAATATGAGTTAGCACCACCATCCCTTGCTTTAAGATCCAAGACAGAGTGGTTTGGGGTGATTCTGTACTGACTTGGCTACCTACCTTGGTCCCAGAGGCTTAGCATTTCACTAGAATTGGAGGGTCAGGAAAGATGATGCAGTGCTTCACTGGAGGCAACTGTGGCCTGTTGTATTGTTGGCCAACAACCAGCCATTCATTCTCTCCCTCCTTTTAACCACCGAGTACCTTGTGCAGTGAACATGGCCAGGCTCTAAAGTACCTGGGACCAAGCAACAATGGGAATCTCCTATTATTCCTGAGGAAGTATAAGGGATGCTTTTGAGGTCTGGCGCTAAGAACTCAGTGCAGTCTGGAAGTAAGAAACCTAATGTCTTGTTTACCACTAATTAGTGGTCTCAGCCGAGTCCTCTGCCCCTTGATTTTGTTTTCAGGCTGTTCTATCTGCCATATAGGAACATCTTAGGACTAAAACAGCAGATGATTAAAATATCAGAAAAAAATTAAAATGTAGTATAAATGTATGTCTTTCCCATAATTTTGACATCTGAAGTTTAAAATGTCATTAAATTATATCTCAGCACGCTCTCCACTAGGCTTTGCAAAGAGAACTGCCAAACAGAGTCATCTTTTACCACCCCTTGCTGTGTGCTGGGAGAACAGGTCCGGCCTGGGTAGGTGTTTCTCAGGGCTTTCTCTCACCCTCTGTGTTGTGTCTGTCCCCTGCCCTGCAGGTTGCTGGCAGACTGATCATCCATGCAGATGAGCTGGCCCAGATGTGGAAGGTGCTGAATCTCCCAACAGATCTGTTTAATAGCGTGATGAATGTGGGTCGCTTCACGGAGGAGATCGAGTGGCTCAAGTTTTTAGCCCTTGCTTGCAGCTCTCTTGGAGTTGTGAGTTAGCTTTATTTTTTGTTCCTTAAGGGAAAGTCTCTCTCTGGGCCTGGAAGGGCGGTACATCCACACACACAGTCAACCCTCCAGGGCTGATGAGGAGCCTGCCTCTTCTTGCCTTCTCCACCTCTCTGAATCAAGGTCATTTCTGTGCTTATCAGGCAGAAGCAGGAGTTAGGAGGAGAGAGAGGGAAAAACCATCATCAGGCTCTGGGGAGAGTTGACTCAAGTGTGGCTTTTGGATTATTTATGAATTTCAATCATTGCCCTGAGATTTATTTTCACTCCACTCCACTCCCTCCATTTGCATTCTTGGAGATAACCTAGAGCTGGCTATAGAATAAGATTTCCAGACACCTAAAAGATATACCAACAGACACATGTAAAAAGGGGTGCAGCCTTATGGAAAAATACTATTTGATAGACCTAATTGGATGCAAAAATCAGAGATAAGAAAGCAAGAAAGGAGAGATGAGGCTATTTCTAGACTTACAGTCATGACATCACCAGGGATGCAGGATGTTCATACAAATGTATGACTTTTCCAAATTTGACTTGTTTGAAATTAGAAAAGCCATTTTCTTGTTTTAAAGGAAAAGATACTGAAACCAGCTTATATGTATATATATTTAAAGCTTAGGTATCATATGTGGACTCGCTCCTGTTAAACACTTATAATAACTTAAATGAAAATGAATCAAAAGCATGGTTTTTAAAAAAAAAATCCCTGAAATATATGTTTCAAAATTAATGAGAAAATTATTGCCTCTGCCAAAACCAAATGGTATGAAAAGGTGGTTTGAATCATTCAACATATCTAAACACAATCTTGTTCTTTCTTCTCAGATATACTTGGAATGCATATTTGAGATTTTTGCTTCTGAGAAAATTTAATGGAAATATCGTAGTCCAACTTTTCCTATGGGTTTCCCCTACAGCCTTCATCATACTTATTTCTTTAGAGAAAAGGAAAGGAGAGGCCATTGGTGGTTGGTTTTTTGCTTCATTGTCCTTTCTAGCATTTGTGTAATGATAAATAACTATCCTCCAAAGAGAAGAGGAAAATGCAGCAGGGGCAGTGAGTTGTCAATCAGGACTCAGGATTGGGGGAATCACAAAAGGGAAAATTTAAAAATGACACATTTCATTAAATTCTCATAGGGTTTCAAATTTATTCACACCACATTCAGAGAGGCTTTCTGGGGCGGGGGGACATACCTTTCTAATTTTGTCTGTAGTTAATTCTGATCTTCTTGAACCACCCCACCCACAAATGGTAGAGTAAGAAAATAAATAAATTCAATCCTATCCAGGAATTTCAGTCTGATACAGTAACTGAAACAGCCTAAAGAAAAGTAAATCTCCTAGTCTTTCAGGTTTTTCCTCACCACATGCTCTGCTCTAAGATGGCAGTTGAATATATAGGGAAAGGGGTAACTCTAGGATCTCAGAGCAGCCAAGTAAAGGGTTTCCCACATCCCTTGGTCCTGTCTGGCACCTCTGGTCTCCATGGCAATGCCCCCTGTCTGTCTGGTCTCTAGCTGCTTGCAGCTGAAGTCTTGGGTCTCATCTCTCTCAGATTGGTCAAAGCACGATGATGCTCCCTCCAGCTCATCTCAGTTCTCACTGGTGTTGAGGGCCTCCTTGAGTCTCTGCCAGCTTGTCATCAACTGATCCTGGCTTTGGTGGTCTACTTCACTCACTGCTTTGTGAGATGTCTGAGTCCTTTCCTTGTCCCTATACCTTGCAATAACCAAGAGTGACTTTGGAAATCCAAATTCTAACCCTCCCTCTGCTTAGCCCAGCATGCAGTTGCAAGGTTGGTTTCCTCTGATTATGCCTTTCTCCCAAATTGGGGAGGGGAAACTATGAGATGAATTGTATATTTCGACTTCCCTTCTAAAACCAGGAGGTTGGATTAAATGTTCCATGAGTTTCTTTCACCTCTAACATTCTATGATTCTCTTCCTGCTTCTCTGAGTCAACCAAGATACCCTTAGGCCTACCTCTGGATAACAGTGAACTCCTCCAATTCTGAGAGCTCCTGAGATATCTGACTTTGCCCCTCATCATCCCTATGTAAAAGAACATCTAGAGGTAAAATCAGCCTGGAGGTTGAGTCTGTAAATAAATGTGCCCTGTGAATCCAGGGACCAATATCCTTATACTCACTCATTTGTATCATGCTGGATTGTTTCTGGGATCTTAAAGTGCTATGGTCTGAATGTTCATGTCCCCCCAAAATTCATATGTTGAAATCTTGACTTCGAGGTGATGGCACTAGAAGTGGGGCCTTTGGGATATGATTAGTCCTGAGGGTGGCACCCTCATGAATGGGGTTAGTACCTTTATAAAAGAGGGCTGAGAGAGCCTGTTTGCCCCTTCTACCATGTGAAGACACATAGAAGGCACCATCCACATAGAAAGTGAGGAACATACCCTCACCAGACACTAAATCTGCTGGCACCTTCCTCTTGGACTTCCCAGCCTCCAGAACTGTGAGCAATACATTTTTGTTGTTTATATAATAAATTACCTGTCTGGCCAGCTGTGGTGTCTCATGCCTGTAATCCTAGCACTCTGGGAGGCCGAGGCAGAAGGATTGCTTGAACTCAGGAGTTCGACCAGCCTGAGCAAGAGCAAGACCCCATCTCTACTAAAAATAGAAAAATTAGCCAGGCACAGTGGCTGGCGTCTGGTCCCAGCTACTTGGGAGGCTGAGGCAAGAGGATCGCTTGAGCCCAGGAGTTTGAGGTTGCAGTGAGCTACGATGACACCACTGCACTCTACCCAGGGCAACAGAGTGAAACCTTGTCTCAAAAATAAATAAATAAATACAAATAAATTACCCAGTCTAAGGTATTTTGCTATCACAGTCCAAACAGACTAAGACAGTCAGGATCACCATCCGATGGAGGCCTTATATTCTGGTTAATCCATATATCCTTTGAAGCAAGCCCAGGAATTCTTGCCTTCCTTTGCCAAGTCAACAGCAAGACATGATCTCTGCATCATCTAGAAAAGCCAGATGTTGCTCCTTGTAGAAGACTCTAATAGTGGGAATTTTTACTCCAGTAGGTAATAGGTATATTTACTCCAGTTTCGAGCTCTCTGGGCCTAACATATATGATTCAAAATGCTATGGAGCCAGGCACGGTGGCTCATGCCTGTAATCCTAGCACTTTGGGATGCCGAGGCAGGAATATTTCTTGAGCCCGGGAGTTCGAGACCAGCCTGAGCAAGAGGAGACCCTGTTTCTACAAAAAATAGAAAAATTAGCTGGGTGTGGCGGCATGCACCAGTAGTTCCAGCTACTTGGGAGGCTGAGGCAGGAGCATCGCTTGAGGTCAGGAGTTGGAGGTTGCAGTGAGCTATGATGATGCCACTGCACTCTAGCATGGGCATCAGAGCGAAACTCCATCTCAAAAAAAAAAAAAAATGCTATGGTGTACAGACCTGTATTCCTTTTCCCTTTCAGCACTTCTTCCTCTTGACTGGCCTATGCCATCTCCTGTTCTACTGAGACTGATTATAAGAGATCATGTATGTAGTAATCATGTTCACTGGTAGGAATGACATATTTTGTTAGCAAACAATTTGGTTTTTGAGCCTTTCACCTCTGCCTTCGAGAATGCGACTCATAAGATGCTTAAAGGCTACCTCTGTGAAGCATATCCCCATCTGACCAAAAATTCTTGTGCAAGAGAATGAAGATCTCTGTTTACTTTAGATTTATGTGTTTACTGAAAAGCTCCAGTCCAAAGAGTTCTTTATCCATTCATCCATTTATTAAATCTTTAAAAATATTTAAAAATCTTATGAAGGCAATGGAACTTGAAGGTTTAATGTTTGAATGGTCAATAAAAGATGGTATTTAGGGCTGAAAGCCCCTGCAGTAGTTTGCTAGGGCTGCCATAATAGAGTATCACAAACTGGGTGGCTTAAATAACAAAAATGTATTGTCTCACAATTCTGGAAGCCAGAAGTCCAAGATCAAGGTGTTGGCAGGGTTGGTTTCTTCTGAGACTTTTCTCCTTGACTTACAAATGGCCATTCTCTCTGTGTGTCCCTCTGTGCGCCATGTGTCTGGTGTATCTCTCTCTCTACATCCTAATCTCCTCTTCTTATAAAGATACCAGTCACATTGGATTAGGGCATACCTTAATGACTTAATTTTAACTTAATTACCTTTTTGAAGGTCCTATCTTCAAATACAATCACATTCTCAGGTTCTGGGGGTTAGGGATTCCACATACAAATTTTGGGGGGAACAATTCAGCCCATAACAGCATCCCCAGGGAGAAGGCAACAGAACAAAGGCAGTAGGGGTTCAGGGATTTTTTTTAGAGAAGCACAGAGGATGAGCTGTGTATGGAAATGGTGAAGCTCAGTGTGTGCTTGCAAACCTAACCCAAACCATTCTCATGATGACCTCATTTCACAAGCATGCCTTAACATCCTCACTGACAGCCTCATTTATGCCCATCCTCCCCCCCTCTGAATTAAATGGAAGTGCCTGGAAGATGCAGTGCTTTACAACAGCTGTCCATGAGAGGACCCCCCAGGGGCAGGGGAGAGTAAATGCAGGTGGCCTGCTGCAAACCCAAAATTTCTTTGACATCATGTGGTTTGTCATTTAAAAATTATTGTACATTGAAGATTCTATTTCATAAAATAAAAATGTTTGTTCAATATAGATAAATAAAATTTAAATATTAACTCAATTAAAATTAATAATAATTACTTAATGTAAATAATGCTCAAATTACTTGCCATCAAGTAAAACTAATCACTCCAGGAAGAGAGGCCCAGTTTATTCACATCCTTACATATACCTCCTGCCATACAGACTTACATCCCTGGGTAACACACAGCACAGTTAAAGAAGCACCATCTAGACATACATTATATTCAGGGATAGGATGAGAGCAGAACAACAAACATCAACTGCCCAGGAAGTCTCTAGCCATGTGGGGAGCTATGACAGCTGCTTGCTCATGCACCCAGTCACAACTAGTTCACCACTCAGTACTGATCTTTCACTGATCCCTGGAGGGTACAGAAAGATGACCTGTACATCATTAGTGTAAGTAAGCCACCAAGATGTATATGCTACCCTTCATTTCACAATTTCTCTCACTTGTGAAATTTATTTGAAAGGTAGGTTTATTTAGAGATAGGATCAGTTCTGAGCACTATCCTTTAATGTTCAAGTTTCATTCTAAGGAGTGAGTGTTTCTGCAGCAACCTTCTATTAAAACTCCTGGCATGTATCCCCTACTAATTTTTCCCCAAGCAACAGCAGGGTTTTAGTATTATGTGACAAAAAGTACTAGATGATCCTATTTAGATGGATCCACATGTTTTAGAAGAATGGGTTTTATCTTTATGTTTAGTACCATTTTCCCAGCATCTGGGGCTCCTTTCTCCCTGGGAATATTACCCTTCTCTTACCTTCTCCCCTACTGTGGCATTACTGCAGGTATCTCGCTGGAGAACAGAGCTAGACTAATTACCTCAACCCTTTGAGAGATAAGATTGGACAACAACAATAAGAAGAAATAATTCTAATTTTGTAGAATATAAAATCAATTTCTCTCCTTTAGTGGGGTCATTCTGATTATAGGAACAAATACCTTAAAGTATTCAGGAGTTTATAGACTTAATTCCTTGCGAGTAGCCCTCCAACAAAGAAAGGAAAGAAAAAATAATGACACCCAATAGATTCTCAAAATTTTTAGAATGAATTAAATGACATTTGAATGTAAAATTTTCAAGCTTTCTAGAATCTTAACTCATTCCCACTTTATTTTATGAGAGCAATATTTTTGTTTTCTTTCTTGTATCTAAACTGATCTCAGGAATCTAGCCTGGAAGAGTGACTTTCTCCTTATTTTATCCTACTGTTTTATAGACTATTGCCAAAACTCTAAAGATAGTGTGTGAGGTTTTATCATCTGACCATGATGGTGGACCTCCCCGGATCCCTTTCAGCACCTTCCAGTTTCTCTACACATATATTGCCGAAGTGGATGGGGAGATCTCTGCATCGCATGTCAGCAGAATGCTAAACTACATTGAACAGGAAGTGTAAGTAAACTCTAACCAATCGGGGCTGAAAGAATACCAGGAAAACAATCTAGTAGGTCAAGATATAGTAAGATTACTACAGAAGTAGAAGTTGCTGTGGAGTAGAAGTGGAGGAAGAGGAGGAGCAGGCAGTCAAGAGTTAAGAGAAAAAGAAGGTGGCGTGGGCAGAACAGCAGCAGAATTAATTTGGAATGAGAGGGTTGTTTACATAGTGTCTTTCTTAGGATTAATTGTTAATCGAACTAACCCCAGATATACATTTTTCCAAACAGAATTGGTCCTGATGGTTTAATCAAGGTGAATGACTTTACCCAAAACCCCAGGGTTCGACTGGAATAAAAAGCGCAATTTTGGTCATTTTAAAGGAAGATACAGAGATGATTGTACTTCAGGATGACCGAACCCCATACACCATCCAAAGTCAATTTTCTTGTACAACTGGTACACACTAATAAACAATTAAGCAAACATATGAAATCAGAAATGTGTGGAATTAAGATGTGAAATTGTTGGAACAAACACTTTCACTATCAGGAGATTAGTATTCTTCTCACGTGGACACTGAGTAAAAGTGGCTGACACAGCGTGGATAGAAAATGCAGCTCAAAGCCAGACTGTCAGGTTTTAAAAGGGAGAATGTTAACCAGACACAGTTTTGACGTCGTGATTGTTAGGCATAATTTACATGGTCATTTTAAGTTTTTACCAGTTTATTTCTCCATTTGTTGGTACTATGCTAGTCATTCATTCATTCACTTAATCACCAATATTAATTGAGGTTAGCTATGTGCCAGGAATAGGGTTGCCACATAAAAGACAGGACACCCAGTTAAATTTGAATTCCAGATAAACAACAAATGTGTTTTATTTTTTGCTAAACCTGGCAACATTAGCCGGGAACTATGCTGGCTTGTGGGCATATACAAATAAATCATATCTGAATTCTGCCCTCAAGGAGCTCACAATCTAACATTAAGATAAGACATGAACATAAATCATTTTAATGCAAGCAGCCTTGAGATGAACTAATAAAGTGTTCCAGAAAGTGTCAATGTCAACAGATTTTTCTAGAACCATATACAGATGTAATGGAAACCTTTGTGGAAAATCCCCTGCATGAGTCTAAGACCTTCTGACAGGTCTTAAAGATTTTTCTTTCTGGAAAGATGCAGATGAGATTAATAGGCTATGATTATTATTCTTTTTTTATTTTTAAAATTTTTTTTATTTTTAAATTTCAGAATATTATGGGGGTACAAACACTTTGGTTACATATATTGCCTTTGCACCGCCCAAGTCAGAGCTACAAGCATGTCTATCCCCCAGACAGTGTGCCCCACACACATTAGGTGTGAATTTACCCATCCCCTCCACCCCCTATTATTCTTCTTAATGCCAGGTGTGCCAAGGTCACTTGATCATCCCCAAGCGGACACTTGGACAGCCCCAATTTGAAAGACCCTAAAATAATGAATTAAGTTCATAAACATAACAAAATCAAAAGAGTCCTTTGTACATTTGGGAAAACAGATAGAAATTAGAAATTAAACCTCAGTAACATTGAACGATCCCTCAAGAGTGAGGCTAATGAAATTCCAGCCATTAAAGTGTATATTGGACACAGATATGAAGTTATTGATGGTACTGTACCCATCTGTGCTTACTGAGGCTAAGCACAATTGGCAATACCATTGTCATACTGCCAATTCCTCATCTTCTAAGCCACCACTTGGTGTCCGCCATCTTTCTTCTCTTCTGCTCTGGTTCACTGTGGCAATTCTTGCTCCAAGCTATCAATGTTGCTAAGGCACAGCTGCTCAGCAGAGGCACAGCCTTCACAGCACATCAGCCAAGTCAACCTGCTTCAGCAGTCACCCCAAGGGTAGAAAACAGCTTTGCCCTCCACCTGGGCTATGATGTAGTAACAATATTATAAATACTGTATGAATCATAATAGCCAACATTTATTAAGCACTTACTATATGCAAGCAACTGTGTACAATGCTTCATACACATTCTCAAATTTTTCTTGATAATCTGACCTTATGAAGTCAGTGCCATTATCCCCATTTTATAGATGAAGAAACAATCTTAAAGAAATTAAGTTGTTCAATGTCACTGATGAGAAAGAATTTGAATTCAGGTTTGCCTGACAACAAACCTATGCTGCCTTGCATATATACACAGTGCCTGTCTAGATATGGGGTTTTCATCCCAGAAACAATCCCTGAGACAGGGATTTAAGTGCAAATAGTTTATCTGGGAGGCAATCCCAGCAATGGTGGAAAAGGAGTAGGGAGTATATGATAGTGATGGGAAGAAAGCCAATAAAGGGTGTTATCCAGTCAGTTACCCCTGTCCCCTGGTACTGCTGGGGAACTCTGGGAGACAGTGAAGAACCCATCTCAGAGTTATCCCAACCCGAGGGGTGAGGAAGCTCTTCATCCAGCACTGGCTGAAGGCTGATTCCTCACCAAGTCCCCGTCTGTCATTGACTGAGGGCTGCTTCAAGGGGTGTTCATTTTCTGCATCTCTGGTTGGCCTGAGCTTGCTCCTTTTGCTCCAGAAAAAAAAAAAAGTCCTTAGGCAGGAAGTCACAGGTATTCACAACAAGCAGCCACTGGCATCTGCTACAATGCCTTGTAGAGATTTTAATAAAACATGTTTTATTAAACATGTTTAATAAATAAAAAAAAATAAATAAATAAAAATAAAAAACAAATTTTTAACATTTTAATCACTGTTATTATTTCTCTCCTTGAGTCAGGCACAAGTCCATGGAGGTTGAAGGGTGATAAGTGATGGCCATTGTGCTATGTTAAAATTCATACCTCACCCATAAACCTGGCACATTGTCCCCAACCAACTGTTTCTTCCTTATGATAAGATCATTCCAAAGGGGCTCTCTTGATCCTTTCTGCCAACAGACCCTTGTCAGACCCATCCCACTGGCTTTCCTATCATGATCAGCAACATCTGAATCCTGGCATGACCCCAGTTAAGCTGTCAAACTGAAGCCCTTATAACATATGGTTTGCATTTCTCCTTTTAAAAAATTTCAGGAAGCAATAAAATCAGGATTTTATAAAGAAAAAAAGTGAGTTCTTTCCTATATTAAGCTATTTTGATTAAAGCGAAGACTGCAGATACATATAAAGCTTCAGTGGGAAATGCAAAGATTATGGCTCAATTCCATTTTCTCTGTGTTCCATGCCCTTCCTCTCCTTGATGTTGTTCAATCAGGGACCTACCAATCCTAGTTAACCAACAACTTTCAGGAGGATCACCAGGGCCCTGTCACAGAAGGAGTTGGATACTCCAATATGGAGGGCTGGTTTTGAATTAGGTTAGAATAGGAGTCTTAACCTGAAATCTTTGTAAAGGCTCCTGAATTCCTCTGATAACCTTATAGATAAATATATTTCAGAAATGTGCTCATTAGCATTTTTCTGAGAAAAAAATTACAAAGCTTTTTAGCAATTTCTCAAAGTTGTATATGATCTCAAAAGGCCAAGAACACTTGGGTTCAAAATAGCTCCAGAAAGCACCAAGTGGCTTGAGGAAAGGCAACAGGGCAGTCTCTCAGATCTTTCTAAGCAGAACTGAGCTCATGCTCCCAACATGTGACTTATTATCCACAGCCTCTTACTTTTTGAATCTTACATCTTGGCTATAAATCTATGTTTTTAGTTTATTTTTAGATCTTTATATAATTACAACTTTGATTGTTTCCTATAGACTGGAACATAGCTAAACATGAAGAGAGATTTTCACACTTCAGAGGTGACCAATTGCTTAGTCATTCGTCCAATATTCTGAATTATAAAAGACTGGATAGACCAAGCAGAATTGTGTACCCATGAAACTAGAGGGACTAAACCTCCAGATCAGGCTAGATAATCCTGAGTTTCAGGCATTCAAGTAGTTGTCAGCCCCAATGCACCAAAGCAGTTCAAAAAATGGTTGATTCACTGATCTACTCAACAAATAATTTAAAAATTCCAATGTGTGCAAGGCATTGTGCTGGGCACCGGGGATACTGCTGTGAACAAGGTAAGGTCCTTGCTTTCATATTCTTAGGAAGACAAACATAACTAATCCCACAATTATAATTGTGAGAAATGATGCTACTGCGTTGTAGTATAGGGGCATGCACCTAGTTTGGAGGGGTACGATAGAGAGGTGAAAGGAAAGGCTTTTTTGAGGAAGTACCTGAGAGCAAACTCAGAAGCCTGTGGTGTCGGTTACTACAGATAACTCAGAAATGTGTATCTGCAGCCCACACCTCTTTGCCAAGCTCCAGACTCAACTATTCAGTAGCTAACTTGGTATCTTCTCTTGGGTGACTCCAAGGCACTCCCTAATTCACCATGCCCAAAAATGACTTCCTAGCTTACATTTTTTATAATAAAATATGGGGACTAAATAAGTTCATAAACTTTCCTCTTAAATGTGCATCTCTCCCACCACCCCTCCAGATACAAAACCTAGAAACCAGGGTCAATGTAAATACCTCCCCCTCGCCTTACTTCCCAAATCTATCACCAAGTCCTGTCCATTTCATCTCCTATGCCTCTCTCAAACCTGTCTTCTTCATCTTCCCTTACTCCCCCACCTCCACGTCCACCCATCCCCTCCCAGCTACCAACATCCCAGCTACCAACATATTTCATCTGGACTTCCTATCACTCTGGTCCCGGTAGGAAACAGAAAACACCCAGCCAAGATTTTGAAGATAATTAAAAGAAGGTTTACGGAGGTGTGGACACGGAAACCAACAAAGGGCATTGAGGAACCCAGGGACTAGCAAACCATTTTCACCCCTAAGACTGAAGGGACAAGGGGAGGAAATGTTTTATTGGAGCCTGGAGAGAATTGGACCCCCAGGAGTTCTCTGAGGAGCTGTCGGTCACTGTATTAGTCAGATAGTGCTGAGATAGAAGGAATTCCCCAATCTCTCTCCTCTTCTATTGACTAAGTAGAACCTGAAGCTGAAAGGCAAGTCAGAGTGATGCCATCCTTAGGAGTCAGTCTCCGGAACATGGAGAAGGGCAGAGAATGGATTGCAGGGAAGGGGAGAATTTACCCACATCCATGCTTGCCTTTCCCCAAAACACCTTCTACACCATGGGTCGGCAAACTTTTTCCACAAAGGTCCAGATAGTAAATATTTTAGGCTTTGTAGGCCATCGAGTCTCTGTCACCAAATACTCAACTCTGCAGTAGCAGAGAAAATACATAAACACATGAGTGTGATTTTGTGTTCCAATAAAATTTTATTTATAACACTGAGATGATTTTCATGTAATTTTCACATCACAAAATATTGTTTTAATTTTTTTAAAAAACTATTTGAAAATGTAAAAACCACTCTCAGGCTGTACCAAAGAATGGCAGACTGGATTTGGCCGTGGGCTGTAGATTGTAGACTTCTGTTCTACACTGCGGCCAGCGAACTTTGTGAAACACCAGTCAGTTCACCTCACCCCTGCTTGAACTTTTACACATTTCCATTGCCCTTAGGATAATAGCCCAAATCTTTCATGTGGCCTATGAGGACTTCATAGTCTGGCCCCTACATACATGTCTATCCCCACTTCAGCCACAAGGGCCTCTCTGGGTCCCTCTTACTCACCATCATGCTGTCTCCACATGGTCAGAATACTCTTCTCCACCCTCCATCTAGTCCATTTCAGATCTCAGGTTACTGCAGCATTATTTATAATAGCAAATAACAAACCAAAGAAAAGGGGGGATGTAACATTCCAAACAGTAAAGGAAATGGATACTGGAATACCAGGCAGCCATTTTATAATTGTAGATTAATAAGAAACAATGTTGATGAGATATTGAGAGAAAACGCTCATGTTACAGTAATATGTATCATGTCATATTGTTGTAATATATTTATACATATCTACACAGGTGAAAAAATGTCTGGAAGGGAATGCTCCAAGCTATTGTTAGCAGAAAAAACTCCAAATTCTGTAAAATAATTTAAAGAGGTTTATTCTGAGCTGAATATGTGTGACTGCAGTCCAGGGAACATGGTCTCAAGAGTTCTTGAGAGAATGTGCCTAAGGCAGCCCAGTTCAAGTTTGGTTTAACACATTCATGGAGATAGGAATTACAGATAAAACCATAAATCAATACATGGAAGGTATACATTGGTTTGGCCAGAAAAGGTGGGACATCTTGAAGGGGGGACTTACAAGTCATAGGTGGGTTTTAGGGATTCTTTAGTTGGCAATTGGTTGAAATAGTTAAGCTTTGTGTAAAGACCTGGAGTCAGTAGAAAGGAATGCTTGCACAAGTTAAGATAGGGGTCTCCTGGGATGCTTGAGTTAAGATAAGGGAGTCTTCTGTCATGTGATGCTTTACTGGAATCAAGTTGGAAAGCCACATTATACTGGGTTAATAAAAACTGATTTAATGAGATTCTATCATTTGCAGGTGTGACTCACCAGGCCTCTTAGAAAGGAATTTGCGCAAGAGAAAAAAAAAGGTGAGAGTTCAGTCCTCACTGTCAAGAGTGGCAATCCCTGGGAAATGGGATTTTAGGTCATCTTTTCCTTATCTAAATATTCTAAAATATACATGTATTAATTAATAAAAATCAATACAAGTTTAAAAAAAATCAAGTTAACTAAGAAAAAAACCTGGAATCTCAGATGGATATGTTAAAAACCTATGGAAGGGATGGTAAAGGAAAGGAGAGGTTTTCACAGTCTGATCTAATTCAAAACTAAATTTGTGAAATACTCGTTTTCCTAAAATCACTCAGTATGAGTGTGTAATATATTAGTGGATATATTTTAGTTCCTGGGCTTTGATATTAATTGTAACAGGCTTTTAAAGGGTAGCTACTTTCCCCATTAAAAAAATAAAATCAACTGAGTTATTTATAATTTCCCTTCAACTTGATTTAAAACATTAACTCAAAACTCCATGCCTTAAAAACCAATGACTAATCTCCATTAAAATTGTGTAGCATGTCAATGGTAAGAATGCTGTGTCATTCTTTACTAACAGTAATTATCTCAACAGAAGAGTAGACAGCTATGCGTGGAAGTAAAACTAAAATCGCAACTAATGAGCACCGTTCTGAGATCAGTGGCCACAATGAATAATTTTGAAATTGCCACCAGAATTACTCAAAGATAACAATTCCGAGGTTTGATTTTTACTGAATATCAAGAACAAGATCATTCAAAAAGGCACACAAGATGCCAAACCAAAAATAAACAGCAAAAATCCCAAAACCGTGCGCAATTCCCTCTAAAACCTATCCGCCCCCTACCCCAGTCCCTTCTTCTGGCGCTGGCGAGTCCTCGTCCCTGCTTCCCCCAGCTGATAGAGGGCAGCGCTAGTCCACCGCAAGCCCAGGAACAGGGCAGGAACAGGTGTTCAGGGCCCCGGCTCCGCCCAGGCCAGCCCATCGGCTCCCCGCCCTTCCTGCCCTCGCCCCGCCCCTCGCCCCGCCCCTCCTCGCCCCCGGCCTACCAGGACCCGCCCCACCTGGCCCCGCCCCGCTCGCCGTCCTTGGGCTTCTCCCACCCTCCGCCCGTGTGTGACGATCCGCTGGCGGGGGGCGGATCTATTGCGCACGTCGACGGCGCCGGGCCTGGAGCGGGAGAAAGGCCGGGAGGTGCGTCGGCGACTATGAAGCGCGGCGTTCGGCGGGCTCCTTTCCGGAAGCGGAAGCTAGGGGGGCGGGCCAAGGAGGTCCGGGAGCCCAAGGCGGTTAATTCCTTTTACCGTGTGGCGTGTCTTCCCTCGGTCTGGGCTCTCCTGAGGCTGCGAGAGATGGTCAGGTCCGCATCTCGACCGGGCCAGGTGAGGGCTGCGGACCCGAGGAGTCCACTGTGGGGGTGGAGAGGAACTGAGGGGGTTTTCGGGCAGGGGGACTTGCAAAACTCTGCTTGGAAAAACAAAGACAAGCAGGGACAGGGGAGTGGGGGCGCACTGACTCTCGCATCCTGACCCAGCCGCTCCGTCCGTAGACGCATATTCTGTGTAAATCGTCGTAGCCCTCTAGAGCGCTGGCTTTGGTGGCAGGCCCGAGTTCGAGTCTCAGCCTTCGCCGCTGGGTCGAGTGACTTAACCCCTCCTGGTTTCAGTACATCGTTTTTGTAGTCACAGTCACCCGCAGATTCAGATTTCGATTCTGCCTGTACTGTTGTAGTAACGGTAGGCAAAGTACTTTTTACTTCTCTGAGCCTCTTATCCTTAGCTATAAAATAGGCATAAATAGGTATAAAATTCTGTCTCAGAGAATTGGGGAGATTAAATGAGAGAACCTGTAAAAATGTAAAAACACATCCATAACATAGTTGGCATAGACGTGCAACAAAATTTAGTTCCCTTAAAAACACTCAGTTTGCTACCATCTTAATACTAATAACAACAGTTAACATTTAGACGTCATTTATTATGTGGCAGGTACCGTGAGTGCTTTTATGTATTACATATGCTATCACATTTAATATTCTCAGCCTTATGAGGTAGATACTATTATTCTTATTTTATTTTTGTTTTTAAATTAAATTTAATTTGTTTGTCTCCACTGCTTGAGTCAGAATGTTACCCGTATTTTATACATGAGAAAATTTAGGGTGGAGAGTTCAAATAACTTCCCAACAGTTACACAGGTGGTTAGCTGTGGAAACAGGACTCATACTCATCTGGTGCCAGAGTCCATTCTTCTTTTAAACATTACGCTATAGTTGGTAGATGTATGACTGAACAAGCCACCTTTCTGAACTTCAGGTTCCCACCTCACAGAAATACTGACAACTCTGAGGATGTAGATTAAGTGAAAACGAAAGGCCTTAGTACACTCTAAATCATTCTACAAAGGTGTTAGTAACTTGCACTTGTTGGTAGAAGATATGACTGCTAAGAAATGCTTATATTCTCCAATAGCAAAATTAAAAGTTAATAACAATACCAGGTATAAGTAAATGTGAAATAAACTGAATTTCTCCTGTATTGTGATTTGGGACACTCCTTTTGGAGAGCAGTTTTGCAGTTTGTAGCAAGGGTCATTAAACTTCCAATAACATCTCACCAGATAATTATGCTTTTAATCCTAAATATGAAAAGGCTATTTTTAGTATATAGAAAGGTTTATTCCAGGCTTTTTTTTAATTATGAAAAATATGAAGCAAACCAAGAGTGTATTACTTCCACTCAAGGGAATATTATACAACCATTAAAATTTTGAATGTTAATAAGGAAAAAGATTTTAAAAAACACAAGATTCAGAATTGCAAGTATCTGATTATTATGACTAAGAAAAAAATGCACATGAAAAAGGCAAAGAGCACATCTAGTGCCTAGATCTTAGTTTCTAAGTGCCATTGTCCACTATAGGAAACATGGCTTCTTGGAGAAATCACCAATGCCAGGGCTGAAGCAGGGGAATTATAAGATGAGCCTGCATACATTAAACTAAAAAGCTCTGCACAGCTAAGGAAACGATTAACAGAGTGAAAAGGCAACCTACAGCATGGAAGAAGATATTTGCAACCCATATATCTGATAAAGAGTTAATATCCAATATGTATGTAAGGAACTCTACAACTCAAAAGCAGAAAGATAAGTAACCCAGTTAAAAAATGAGCAAAGGATTTGAATAGAGATTTCTCCAAAGAAGACATACAGATGGCAACAGGTATATGAAAAGATGCTCAACACTAATCATCAGGGAAATACAAATTAAAACTACAATGAGATACCACCTAACACCTGTTAGGATTACTTATTAAAAAAACAAAAACAAATATTGGCAAGGATTTGGAGGAATTGGAACCCTTGTACACCATCAGTGGGAATGTAAAATGGTGTAGCTGCTATGGAAAACAAGCAATCCTGCTTCTGGGTATTTATCCAAAAGAATTGAAATCAGGATATTAATGAGATATTTACACTCTCTTCATTGCAGCATATTGATGATAGTCAAAATGTGTAAACAACCTAAATGTCTATCTACAGATGAATGAAGAAAATACGGTATTATGCCAACTAATAAATGTAGAAGGAATGATATGTAGTTAGAAAATCACCACCTGACAATTGATTCAGGCAAGAATCATCAATGGATGCTAAAACTACTGGGTGAAAATTTGATGATTAGGATATATACATAGTCTAAACTATCACCCCACAAAATGCTTTATAATTATAAAAGTAGTAACCTTACAATGAAAAACCTGGTAGACACCATCTTAAATAATCAAAGTTTATATCACCAGTAATGGGACAAACTGACATCACGTGTCTATTCATTGTATTGAGAAGGACACAATACATCTTTTATGGATTCCTGCCAAAAATGCATAACCTGAGTCTAATCATGAGGAAACATCAGACAAATCTAAATATGCGGAGGAACATTCTACAAAATAACTGTCCTGTACTCTTTAAATATGTCAAAGTTATAACAGACAATGAATGACAGCCAAAGGAACTGTTGTAGATTCAAGGAGACTAAAGAGCTATGGCAATTTAATGCAACATGTGATCCTGGATTAGACATGGACCAGAGATGGGTTTTATTTTTTCCTATAAACTATAATAATAAGATAATTGCCAATATGTGAATAAAGTTTGTACATTAGATAATACCATATTAGTGTTAATTTCCTGGTTTTGATAATTATACTGTTATATTAGAGAATGGCCTTGTTCTTAGGAAATATTTAGGAGTCAAGGAGTATCATGTCTGCAGTTTACTCTGAAATGGTTCAGACAAAAAATAATGCTATGTATATATATTGAGAGAGAACATGGCAAATATAAAATGTCAAGGGTTGCGGACTCTGAGTGAAACATAATAGGACTTCTTTGAACTATTATTTCAAAAGAAAAAATACAAAACAATTGGAAGGAAATGTTCCAATATGGTAGTTACTGTTTCAGTTACTGCTTTTATTATGGGTAATTATCTTTACCATATTTTCTGTAATATAGCCTCATGTATATTTTTTTAGAGAAATACCATATATAATCTTACAGTTATGCTAGACATTTATCTCAGACAGTATACTTTTAATTTTGAAAGATAATTGTGGTAGTTGTTTTTGGACTTGATCTGGGATACAGCAGCACCATGGCTTGGATTTTTATTATGATTCCAGCTGGGTCACCAACATAGATATACCAAAGGAAAAGACCCTGAAAGTGTGATGCAGAGACCAGTGGAGCTATATTACACAAGGTCTTATTTCCTACAGTGTTGGTTTTCACTGCTGACTTCATGACCCTTCATCATATTCCAGTTTATCTCAAGGAAAAGTATGACTCTTATCAACCTAGTTTTTCAAAATGTATTCTCAGTAGCATTCTTAGAAGGATGGAGTACATATTTAAGTAAATAATAGAATATTATATAACTTCAGAAAGTCTGGTAGGTACTGTTCAAAGCCATCTTGGGATGAAATATGTAAACATGTAAAAGAATTGTAAATGAAACTGCCAACAGTTACTACATCTGAAGGGTGGAATGAGGGGAGAATTAGGGACTTTAAGTCATGTCTATTTGAAATGATATTTTGGAGCTGGAGCAACTTCCTACTCCACCTGGACTGCTTCTGGGATTGGCATTCACCATCAAGTTCAACATGGTCTACAGTCCTTGGCAACACTTCCTAAGAGCATTCTAGCAACACTTTTCCTTGTTGCATACAATTTTCTCCAACGGAACACATGCCATATCATAGCTATATCTTCTCCCATGTTTCCCTCTATATGACAAGCTGCCTGGGAGCCAGGGGCCAAGTCACACACCTTTCTGCCCCAGGACCAGGCATAGGTTAAGTCTGTAGACTGAACTGAGTAAATGATCATAAATAAAAAGAAATTAAAAAAATAATAAAAAGTTATATTTTGAATAGAGATTATATTTATCTGATATAAAGTTATTAGGATATAAAAAAGTATACCTTGGAAAGTCTTCCTTCTTGCTCTGTCTCCCAGATACTTGGTTTTCCTCCCCCAAGGCAACCATAATTAACTGTTCCTTGCATAACTCGCAAGATTTTGGATACATGTAAAAGCAAATGCATATTTTTTCCTTTTGTTCCACACAAAAGGTAGCCAACTTATGTTACTTTTAAAGCAAAAAAAATTTTTTTAAAGTAACATTGCTATATGAATTTAAAAAGAAAGATTGAAAGAATGAGATGTATATAAAGAGAGTTTTCATGTGCTGGTCTTGTCAGGCATTCTAAAAAAGGTACATAATTGGAACCAGAGTTAAGAACTCTGCCCTATATTTTGAATTAACTTGTATGTTTCAAAGAATTTGTGAATGTAGAACGTATTTATGGATTGATACAGTCTGGACTTGTTCTGATTTAAAATAATAACTCAGTTTCCTTTTTAGCTTAAATAGACATAAGGAATAAATATATGTTACTTGCTTGACAAATTTATTGTACAAGAGTTAAATTATAATTTTCGATGTTTAGGTTATATCACATTTATTAAAAAATGAATAACATGGTACATACATACAATGGAATATTATTCAGCCTTAAAAAGGAAGAAAAATTTTGACACATGCTACAGCATGGATGAAGCTTGAAGGTGTTATGCTAAGTGAAATAAGCCGGTCACAAAATGACAAATATTATATTATTCCACTTATGAGGTTCCTAGAGTAGTCAGATTCATAGAAGGTAGCATGGTGGTTGCCAGGGGCAGGGGGAAAAGGGTATGGGAAGTTATTGTTTGATAGGTAGAGTTTCAGTTTGGGAAGATGAAAAAAAGAAAAAAAAAAAAAATGAATGACATTTCAGGTTTTGTCAAGATAGCATATTGAACATAGAAAAAGATTTGTATATCTAATATAATACATTATGTCATAGGTGTTATCTTCAGGAAGGCAAGCTGGACCTACTAAATTAACAAGTGGGAAGAAAGGGTAAGTACTTAAAGAAGTTTACAACTTCAGGAAATTTCAAGAAATTTTTCAGGTCTTTGGACTGGACTACCTTTGCTTACCCCAGAAACTAGATGGGCCTCTACCTTTCACAAAATCTAGGGAATAAGTTTTCATATCTGCCCATGTTAATCATTTTAGTGTTTAACAGTCTATAATCTTCATAATGTCATTATAAATCCATCTTATACTTGGTTGAACAATCTTTCCTGTCTAACCTTTGCTGGAAAGAAAATGACTACTTACTAATATATTTTGGGAAAAATATATTTGTATTATTTGTAAGAATATTAATGAGCTTGTTTTCTAGGACCCATTTAAGAAAAATATCACGTTTTAATGCAGATTCTGGCTATTCCATCCATTCTGATTCAGAAAGTCAGGTAAGATTAAACTGAATAGATACAATATACACTATCTTAATTAATCTTCAGGTAAAAGCTAAGAAGTAGGAATAAAATGCTAAGGTAAAGTATTAGTTGCTCTAAGGAAGTATGAAGTCTATTGCTTGAAAACGTTTTCTACTAATAATAAATTGCTTGTAAATAAAGAAATTTTAAAACTATGTAGTATTTTTTTTTCCTACAATAAAATGTTATATACAAATGTATTCTAAATGACGTTCTCCTTACAGACTGAAACCGTACAGGGGCTCGATGGTTGTGCTTCTTTGCTGCGGGACATTTTGAGAAATGAAGATTCAGGTTTTTTTTTTTTAAAAATACTTCTTTGCTAATCACCTTTTCTTGTTTCTTCAGTGTTAATGAATTTTTGTTTTTAATTATTTATAGGTTCAGAAACAGCGTATTCAGAAAATAGATGGAATCCTAGACCTTTAGAAGGCACAAGATATGGATCTAAAAAGAAAGGATATGAAAAACATACCATTCCTTTAGGAGTCCGGAAGGAAATGAGTAAGCATTTTTTTCTCTTATTTAAAGATAATCCTTAATTGTGGGGATTTTCATAAATTATCAGGATTATGCAGTTGTCTTTCATTTTAGCAATTGGTATTGATTATTTAGGTTTCTGTGTGCTTATGCTTCTCTTTCTCTCTTCAGTTTCTAATTACTGAGTAGTCACTTTGTTTACTATCACTTTCCCAAGAAAGAAAGTAAAAAAAGAGACTATATCTGTGTGTTGTAGGAGAAAAGGTTCAAACTCAGAATGACATTTGGAAGGTATATAGAGTTATTTTTGTTTCCCTGGCCACTTGTTTTCGTAGATAATCACAAATTGGTTGCATTTGAGGTGTTTACTTATAGTTATTGCTTTAAAATTATATGTATATATCTTAAGTTGGCCAAGAGCTGGACTTGTTGAGCTGTACAGTTAGGATACATAGTACATAAGAAGGTAAAATTTCAAGTTGTATAGATAAGGAAAGAGAGCCTGCTGCTGACTGATGGTGAATGTAGCCAGGGGTATTTTACACCCTCACAGTTAACTTTGCTGACTTAATTAAGTGTGATAATTCAGCAATAAGTTCTGAACAAGCAAGTTTTGATTATGTTGTCCTATAGAACAAGATAACCCAAAATGGAGAGGAATAAGTCTACAATGGGAATTCAGATGGACAAGAATTAGACTAACTAGTTCCACAGTTAAGGTCGGCCAGAAGTGTCAGCACTGTGGTGTGTGCTTAGATTCAGTTTGGGCAAGGGGAAAAGTCTAGAATATCATCTAAGGCAGCAGCCCTAATATTAAGAGATCAGGATCCAGGCAAAGAGGCTGAGAAAGTGAGGGTAGACCATTTATAGGACTAGAGGTTGATGTTCCACATGGTCCTGAGTTAGAGAACTAAGGCAGGGGAAACAATTTCTTTCAGTCTTTCCTAACCCATCTTGGAGGCCAGTCACATTTACCTTCATATAATCATGACCAGCACTGTTCAGGATGGTAACCATTACCCACATGTGGCTATTGACCATTTGAAATATGACTAATGCAACCAAGGAGTTGAATTTTTAGTGTTATTTAATTTAAATTAATTTAAATTTGAAAACTTATTTGATCCAGTTATTATAAAACTTTTAAGTATGTTTAGAATAATTTGGTTATGTGAATCTACTTTTTCAACTAAATTTTATTAAATCTAAATACAGAGCAAATATTTCTGATGAAAATTTAGTGTCCAGATTGAGATGTGCTTTGTGTGTAAAATACATGCTGGATTTAGAAGATTTAATACAAAAAATAAAATATCTCAATTCCTTATATTACACATTGAAACGTTAACATTTTGGATATATTGATTTAAATAAAACATTATGAAAAGTAATTTTACCTATTATTTTTACTTTTTAATATGGCTACTGGAAATTTAAGTTACATATATGATTTGCCTTATATTTCTATTGGACAATATTGGTCTAAATTGGGTCGTCACATTACAGCCAGTTTAGTTATTTTATTTTGTAAATAAAGTTTAAGTTTATTAATGTTTTCTTTGGCTGCTTTTGTGCTGCAGTGGCAAAGTCAAGTAGTTGTGACAGAGATCATCTGGCCCACTAAGCCTGAAATATTTACTTTCTAGCCTTTTAAGAAAAAGTATGCTAAACCCTGGTCTTAACTCTTAAAGCAGAGGCCTATTTATTGGGGCCCAATGGGGAAAGAAAGGAGTGGTAGCACCTATTCCTCCAGTCGCCTACTTTTTGCCTCAAGGGAGGTTATTTCTTATCCAGGGCACCCTTCCTCAAGGAACTCCCATTTGGGATGTATGTGGCTGACAATGGGTATCATGGTAGCAACTTGTTGGATCCTGACTTAACTGCTTCTGTGTTAAGAGTTCAAACAGGAAACAGATGGCAACACTCAAATTGAGGTAATTGGTGAAGGGTTTATTTACAAGGGACTCATTACAAAGGTATGACTAGGTAATAGGAAAGCCACAAGGGGTGGTGCCTAGTGCTAGCAGCGGTAGCAGAGCTGTTATCTCTAGGCTTGAAGGGATTAGGAGAGGGAGAGGTTACTGGATTCAGGAAGGATGCGGTTTATAGAGTAGGCTGCCTTGAGAAGAGCAGTGAGCTTCATTGAAAGCCAGCCCAAGGTGGCCTTACAGAGAAGGAGCAAGAATGAATGCATACTCTGACTTCATGCTTCTTCTTTTCCTTGAAATGCCAAGACTTCCATTGGATTAAACCCAGATAAAGCCCTACTGATGTATATAGGTTCTGGGATTTGATTCTTACAAGCTAATAAGTTGGTTTTACTGTGTCATGGATGCTGGCAGAAGCCACAAGGTTACTGGGTCGGAGACAGAGGATTTTATTTCTCACAGCACAGCAAGCAGCATGTACATCAGCATATTTGCATTGGTTCTCGCTTGCCCCCAATTCACACTGGGGTGATGTGATGGACCCACACAGATGCCACACATGCTGTAGGTTTAGGTTGCAGCTGAGGAACACTGAGTTTGGGAAATCTGTCACTTTGATAGTAAGCAGTAAGCAATCCTATACTTGTCCCAGAGGGAAACATTACCTCATCCCTGAAGGTTGCTCACAACAAATACAACCCTGAGAAATAGCCCAGGTAAAGAACTTAGGTCAAAGCCTTGCTTTCTTGGCATACACAGAAGGACATGTAGGAGCAGGAGAGACAGTCTTTTAACAATGTAATCCATGTAGATTAGCATCAAAGGGAGAGCAGGGAAGAGACCAGTAGAGGATGGATTTGGAGTGGCAGATGAAAGATTCTGGCATTCAGGGTCCCTGGCATTAAATTCTTATTTGGATTAGAGCCAGATCAGCAATTCTGGACTGCGATCAGGGCACGATATTCTTATTGTTCTTTCCCCCATATTTTCATTATCAGAAGGAAGGATCTACTTCCATAAGACAATCTTCTTTAGGGTTGCAATATTAGAAGTTAGTTCTCATTGACTTATTTACTTGTAAGGTTAACTCAGAAGAGAAGCCTTTTCTCTTTGATTCAACTATTTTTTTTTAATTTACCAAATTGTAGCACTATCTAGAAAGAAACATCTCTTGTTTATGTGTGTGTGTGTGGTTGGCCACTGTTAACCAATACAAAGTTTTGCTGTGCTATCACAATGCTCAACAATCTTGCTCTCTTTTTCATCTCTCCCCAAGTGAAGTAATCATAAATAAAACTTTAAGGAATCTTTTATAGCATGTTAACTAGTATCATTTTATTTTTAACCTATATTATCTTGCCATTTTGTGTTAACTGTCTTCTGGGGCTTGACCTCCTTATATACTTTTTGTCTGGGACCTACCTGATCATTGAATGTCTGTGGAGGCAAGTAAGCCCACCTTGGTGCATTCTGGGAGTAAGGAGGCAGAGAGACAGATCCAGAAATGTATTGTGCTTACTTGGGAGTGCTTCTAGCATTAAAAAAGAATATTTATTTAAAATAAGGAACTTTTTAACATTTGATGACTCTGCTAAATGCTTTCATGATTCTCCTTTCAGTAACATGTACATATATTGCTGCCTTTCTCTTGAGGAAATAAACTACCATAGGCAGAATCCTTCAAGCATTGATTGCCTGCATCAAGGCCAGGTGTTCTTCGTATGTAGTTCCAATTATAACAGGCATCCAGTGGCTCTTATCTGCGTTAGATGTTTGTTACAGATTTGGGTGGCAGGAATAACTTAACTGTCAGACAATGCTTGTCCATCCAGGCAACAGCCAGCATTTGTACAGCAGCTAGAATTCAAGGACTGAAAAAGTTTCATGGACTGAATAAATGAATGGATTCCTTTCATGAACTCTAGTTATCAGCTGACACCAATGTATATTGCCATCCTGATCTGTTAGGTAAAATTTTCATGTGGGGTGCATTGGTGTAATTAACAAGAGCAAGAAAATATACTTCATTTGTATTTGTGTAGTAACACAGTCATTTTGTTGTTATTTTGTTCTATTTTAAAATTGTATAGTAGTAATATAACTGTAATCTTTCCTGTATATCCATTTATGGTTTCTAGCTTGTCTTGGATCATTTGCTTTAAGACTTTATACCTTCAGTACAAATATTCAACATTATCAGTAGTGTTTCAGATGGACTGAGTTTATAAAGGAGCAAAATAAGTTGTTTTGATTCTAAGGCCTTGATTGATTTTTAAGAAATATGGAGTTTATTAATTTATGTTGGATGATGACATCTGCTGGCAGAGGCATAATATTGTAGCTCAGCTTTATCAGAGACTCTGAAAACCACCCCTTGAAAAGAAGGTAAATTAGAGCCAATGGCTAGGACCCATGAGTGTGAAATCTGAGAATTCCTCAAACCAGACAATTCTTAAGGGACCAAAGGAAATTCAAGAACAGAAGAGAGCCCCGGGAATCAAGAGGAAAGGACAAGTGGTATGCTAGATGGTCATGGACTATGATCTCACCCTCCATAATTTTAGATTTCAAAGTTCAAATATTTTAGAGTGTACTTCTCCATTTGATTTATTATGAAATTATATTTCCAATAAGAAATAATACTTGCTTTACAGAAATTTATTAACCAGTTTTGTTTTAGCTCATCTATTCAGATAGTGAAGGTAACTATTATTGCATTTGGTTTTAATCACTTAAACCAGGGGACACGTCCAGAGGTATATTATTGATGTCAGATGGCAAGATTTATGAATATGATATATTTACTTATCTTAAGCGTTTGCAGATATTTGGTGATATAACATCTGCTGAGTTTTTACTGTGTGTTAGACATTGATCTAAGGACTTTACAAGTGTTGTCTCATTTACTTCTCACAACAATCTTATGAAGTGGGTATTATTATCACCATTTTTCTGAAGAGGAAGAGGAGGTCAAGAGAACTTAAGTAATTTGCCCAAGGTTACTCAGCTAATAAGTGTTAAAAGTTTTTATTTAGGTCTGGAAAGTATATTCATAGGAATAGATCATCTCAAAAGGAAGCATACCCCGAGTCAAAATGGAACCATCTGATATCTCCAACCATTTTCATAGTCAAATATTGTCTTTTTCTTTAAATTTTTTTTCTGTTTTCACTACTTATGGTATTTAATCTGCCTTCAACTTTGTGTTTGCTTTTACATGTAAGTTTTATGCTTTCAGCAATGTTTTTATCTTCAAAAAGCTATATATTATATATTTATATATTTGAGGGATTCCATACTTTTTTAAATTTATTTTTTCCAGTTTTTAAAAAATTTAAGGAATAATTTTGAAGTACATAAAATCTCGATAAATTTTTGTATACGTAATCTAGTAGTTACCAACTAGATTAAGATAGAGAACATTTTCAGTACCCTTCAAGGCTCCCTCCCTGTCAGTGTCCTTGCCACCACCTATACCCTCATCCCTGGGTAACCACTTTCCTGACTTCTATTTCCATTTGCTAGTTTTGCCTATTTTTGAACTTCATATAAATACAATAGAAAACTATGTACTCTTGTTTCTGACATCTTTCACTCAATCTATGTCTGTTAAATTCATCCAGGTAGTTGCGTATATCAGTACTTGGTTGTTTTTCTTGCTGTATAGTATACTGGCATATGAGTGTAACACAATTTATCCATTTCTACTATTCACGGCTATTTGATGTTTTCAGTTTTTGACTACAAATAAAGCTGTTGTGAACATTCTTGTACATGTATTTTAGTAGACATAGCACTGATTTCTGTTAGGTATATGCCTGGGAGTGGAATTGTTGTGTTATAGAATATATATGTTTAGCTTTGATAGGTAGTACCAAAAGCTATATATTTGTCTAAATTTATTTTGTACCCTAATAACCTATTATCTATCAGAACACTCTCATTTCTGTTAATAGTATTTAAAAAACATTTGGGAAAGGTATCTTATTAGGGAAATATTAATAAAATTTAGATTTTTATACCAATCTATAGGGTAGTACAATGTAGAAAACTTTTTTGTTTTCATTTATTACTTTATTAATACCAAGTTTCTACTTTGTACATAGACTCATAGACTAATACCAGGCGCTATAAGAGAATAATGAAGTATAACATACAGCTCTGCCTCAAGAAGCTTATAGTTTAGTCAGAGGCACAAGAGAATGAAAGATAAGAAATATAGGGCAATATGTTAGTGGTATATGATTTGTTTAAACAAATGTGCTCTGGAATGGTGAAGAGTAGTCATTGGACTGGAAGGATTGGATTGGAAAAGGCTCCACAGACGAGGGAAGCTCAGATGAGCCTTGCTGACTGGGTAGAACTGAATTGGAAGGAATGGTTCATCATGAGCAATGTTATAGAAAGGTGAGAAAAGCTTGTTGAGTATCTAAATTGGCCTGGCTGGAATGAAAAATTTGAGTAGGGGGTGATAGGAAGATGGTTGGAAAAGTAGGTTGTTGTCAGGGTTTAGAAAACTTTAAATGCCAGGTTAAGATGGTTTTTTGACAGCCCAGTGTGTAGATTTAGTCCACTTTTCTTATTGATCTCATAGCTTGATTTTTTTTCTAAACTATCAAAGCATCAGAATTGTTACAAAGTATTCTGTCTTTCCTATTCTGTTTTCCCCTGAGAGCATGAACTGGACAAGGGGCAAGATGAAGGAGTTTTACTGGACTTTAGGGACAATATAATTACCTTAAGAAAGGTGTTAAAATTGAAGGAGAGATTTTACCAATAGCATTAACAGGGATTTTAAAGAATTGTATAGATGATTTTTGACTGGGGAAACTTACTTAATTCATTAGATACTTTCAGAAGGAATTTGAGGTGATTTTCTTTAGGGGAATAGTGATAGTGGTAAAGCCCTTCTGTGAAGTATGTGATGAACTGGATTGTTTCTGAGAGTTCTTTTTTTGCTTAAGATCTTATGGTAAAAGTTTTTTAAGAATCATATTTCAAGAACTTTTTTTCCTTCTTCCACTTAGCATCTTCACATAAGAAAGAGATACCTAATGAAGCTTCTGCTGGAAGTGGAAGAGACACATCAGACATAGCACAAAATTGGTCATTGCAAGATCATTATAGAATGTATTCACCCATAATATACCAAGCCCTCTGTGAGCATGTGCAGACTCAAATGTCACTGATGAATAATTTGGCTTCAAAGAATAGTACCAGTGGAATTCCTCCTGTACCTTGCCACTCTGTGTCTGGTTCTGGTTAGTATGAATAATATTCTTAAAAGCATGAATATAAGCTTTAATTAAATTGCTTGGTTATTGTATAAGTAGTATGAGATGTGAATGATTTTATCTGCCTCTTACCTTTTAGAATCTCAGGCAACTCCACATGCTAATTATGGCTTATGTACCTCCACCCCAGTCTGGTCACCTCAGCGACCACCCTGCCCTCCAGTGGTTCATTCTGTGAGTACAGTTTATATACCTCACCAGTAATTATTTGCTTGTAGAAATTGTCATCTTAGGAGGGAATATTGAATTTATTGATTGTATTTCAATGTACTAGGATGTAAAGATCAATTTTTTTTTCAAATTTTTTTTATTAGAAAAGTTTTACCTATTATTGATGACAATAGTAAAGGAGAAAGAGGGGTGGAGATCAGTAGGAAAAAAAAATCAAATATACCCACCGCCCAAGCGCAACTACTGTTAACAGAGTGATAGCATGCTTTCTAATTATTTAATTCTCTGTGTAGGTTTTGGTTTTTGGTTTTTATTTGTTAAGTTTGCTTTCTTTTTAAAATAAAGTTATAATTAAATTTTATATAGTTGTATATACTGCTTTTCACTTAATATTTTATTACAAAAATGTTTACTAATAAATACCTTTTGTAAATTTTTAATAGTTAATACTGTATTTTTTGAATATACCATAGTCTGTATTACTCCTGTATGATTAGACATTTAAAAAACAGCCAGTTTTTCACTACTGTAACATTTCTGTAACTATGTTTGTGCAAAAGCTTTTTGTGTGTTTGAGCTTATTTTCTTACAGTGCAATTTCCTAAAGTGTAAATGTTTGTTTTAGTCCCAAATGGAACTGACTTTTGATACCTTTAAACCATGTGTGGTATTTGTAAACAATCTATTTTAGTTTTAGCCTTATAATGTTCCAATATTGCAGAGTAAAGTAATTAAGCTTTAAAAAAAGAATCTTTATTTTGCTGAAGAGAAATACAGCTTACTCACTTTTAAGCTGAAAATATTAGAAAGTTATTTTCTAATATTTCTGGTTTAAGTTTGTTATAATTAATACCTACAAGTGAGTGCTTATATTTCTGAAGGCTTAACTTGTTTTTTTTTCTTTCTTTAGGAAGTTCAAACCGATGGTGACAACCAGTTTGCATCACAAAGTAAAACAGTTTCTGTGGACTGTGCTGATGTTCTAAGGAATTCATTTAATACCATTCCTAGAGTTCCAGGTAGCGTGCCCAAAACTGACATGTCAGCTATTCCAACATTTCAGCACCTGGGCCTGGCTAATGGGATTCTGCCACCACAAGGAGTTCCTAAGGAAGCAGACCTACTACAATGTTTTCAAACATATATGTCTCTGTTTCGATCTCATGGAAAAGAAACTCATTCAAATGGTCAGATGCACCGAAGCCCCACTCAATCACAGCCAGCTTTCTTGGTCACTAAGGAGGAAAAATGTGCCAGAGAACAAATTAGAGAGGCCACAAGTGAAGGAAAGGATTTAAGCATACGTGTGCGAGATGCAAGTATAGTCAAGGATGTACAGAAGGCAAAAAACGTGAACCAGACTGCTGAAAAAGTTAGAACTATAAAGTATTTGTTGGGAGAACTCAAGGCCCTGGTAGCGGAACAAGGTAGATGAATACTTTCTTATAATTTTCTGTAGGACGGTGGTATACCGAATAGCAATGTCATGTTATTTAGCCATCATTTAAATTTAGAATAATTGACATGAGTTTATGGTATTTTCCATAGAACTGTGCCTTGAGCTAGTAAGGAAATGAGTTCTGCCTGTTGTATTCTTATTTTTTAGGTTTTGATCCCTTCTTTCCTGTGGATTTGAAAGGTGTTAGGGAATATCAAACATTCAGTCTTTTGCTTGTAAGTGTATGCTCATTCTGCTTGATAATGGACCTTGAAAAGATTCAAGCAAAGAGAATTTGTAGAGATAGAATTTTAAGCATTAGAGGATCCTCAGAGATGATTAACTCCCTAGAATAGACTGATTATTTTTCCTATTTTAAAAAGATGCAGACTTTCTTTGCATCATTTCTTTAATAACCAACTATTATATTGTTTAACAAATCTCACTTTGAGAAGTAACCCAAAACTTTTTATGCCCTTTTCAGTTTATTTTTAGGATTTTTTCCTTAAATCAAGAAAAATGTCTTTGAGCCAGATTGTATTCATTTGTTTTTATTCTGTATATATATTCTAAAGTAATGGATTTTGCTTGGAATGAGTTACACATTTGCCATCTTGGAAAACATAGTAATTGATTATGGAAGCACTGATTAAATAACTATCATTTGCAGACCGACCAAAAAAAAATCTTAAAATGCTATATGAATGTTTAGCACCAAAGATTTAGTGTATTAAAATTGCTGTGTTTTTAGACCTTCAACTTATTACCATTCTCGTAATAAAATACTTAATCATGATAATAATATCATTAGCTATCATTTATTGAACACTTACCATGTGCCCAGCACTGTGCTAAGTGTTTTATATGCATTATCTTGTTTAATCCTCACAGCAACCCTATGTGGTACTATTACTGCTCCCATTTTACAGATGAGGAAACTGAGGCTTGGAGAACAGTATCTCATTTAATCTTCTCAACAACCCTGTGAGGTACTGTTTTTATCTCCATTTAACCATGAAAAAACCCAGGCTTCCAGAGTTAAGTAATTTAGATGTTGGTCAAAGGATACAAAATTTCTGTTGGATAGGAGGAAGAAGTTGAAGAGATCTATTATACAACATAGTGACTAAAGTTAATAGCAATGTAATGTATTCTTGAAAATTGCTAAGAGAGTAGATTTTAAGTGTTTTCACCACAAAAAAATGATAAATATGTAAGGTAATGCATATGTTAATTAGCTCAGTTTGACCATTCCACAATGTATACATATTTTGAAACAACATACTGCACATGTTAAGTAATACAATTTTTATTTGTCTATTTAAATAAATAAATAAATAAATAAATTTAAAAAGATTAACTTGTTAAAAAGAAAAAGGAGTTAAGGTAATTTGACTAAGGTTATATCTCTAGAAAGCGGTGGAGCCCAGGTCTCTGCCTTTAAAGCTCATGAGCAAAACCACTCTACAAAAGATTAGTAGAAGATTACTTGGTAATTGGGCACAGTTATTTACTGTGTACGTGTACTTTTCATCAGGATGTGAAAATACTCATGGAACAGAATAAATTTTTTTTTTTTTTTTTTGAAACAGAGTCTCACTCTGTTGCCCAGGCTAGAGTGCAGTGGCATCATTATAGCTCACTGCAACCTCAAGCTCCTGGGCTCAAGTGATCCTCCTGCCTCAGCCTTCTGAGTAGCTGGAACTACAAGCATGTGCCACCATGCCCAGCTAATATTTTCTATTTTTTCTAGAGATAGGGGTCTGGCTCTTGCTCAGGCTGGTCTCGAACTCCTGGGCTCAAGTGATCCTCCCATCTTGGCCTCCCAAAGTGCTAGGATTACAGTTGTGAGCCACCATGCCCAGCCACTGGATAAATTTTTGTACTTTAGAATATACATGCAACATCTTTTGGATATCAGTTAAATTTTAAATATTTTCAGCCCATAGAAAATTTGAGTGGGAATGAGACAAAAATAGAAGGACAAAAGAGCTAATATCTCCCTTCTATATCTGTGTCTGTTTGCCACCTCCAAAAACATCCACTCTCCACAGTTCGTAACAAAAATGGTACTTCTTTTGACATCACATCAAATGAGGTGTGGCTAGTTGTGTTAAATCTACTTTAGAAAGTTAAATAATGAAACCTTATCCTAGCAGACCCTCACTCAATATTTTACCAAACTAATCACCTAAAGTAAATTTTTTGCTTATGCCAGGATCAAAGGTTGTATTGTAAATGTTAATACTGTAACCAATTAGAGGAAACCCTGTAGCGATCATAGGAGTCCACTATAGTCCTTTGGTAAGTATGAACTAGGAGATGGGTAAACCACATTCCTACTTGACTCTTTAACTGAAAAAAATCACTAATATGATAATCCTGTGATTTAAGATTAATCTTTACTGAACTTAATTTCTTTAAAATTCTTCTGAGTAAGCAAATAGAAGCAGCAGGAAAGAGGAAAATAGGATTTGTATAATAAATTCATAAATAATTGAGTTAAATTTATTTATAGTAAGTATGTACATATCTATAAAGATTTTTTTTGGTAATATGTAATAATCTTGTCCAAAAATAATTTACAGTATTGATTTTAATTATTTTTCTGCCTTTTATAGAGGATTCAGAAATTCAGAGGTTGGTTACAGAAGTGGAGGCATGTGTATCTGTGCTTCCAGCAGTAAATGGAAACACAAATATCCAAGTTGAAATAGCACTGGCCATGCAACCATTAAGAAGTGAAAATGCTCAGTTACGAAGGTAAGAATTGCTCTTTGATTATTTTTTTCTGTATGCAAAGATGTCTCATGGCCAGAGCAAAGGTGCCAAATGAGATATCTAGGACTTCATAAGGAAAATAGATTTGCTGTCTTACTGTATTTCTACTTTTTCTTTCCCATTTTCCAAAGATTTCCAGCATTCTCTAACTCTTCTATTACTTCTGTTTGCTAGTACATATTTTCTTCCATCTTTTCTGTCTCTGTTGTTGCCTTGTTGGTAGTGTGTAGACAGGAAAATGAAATACCTCAATGTATTTATCAGGCTAGTCTAGGTTATGCTGCAGTAACAAACTTCTAAATCTCAGTGGCATAGCACAGCAAAAGTTTATTTCTCCCTCATGCCAAGACCACCATGGGTCATTGGAGGCACTCTGTCATCCTGTGCCTCAGAATCCAGGTTCACTCTGTTTTTATGAAGCCACTGTCTCAATATATGTTTTCTAGCAAAATGAGAATGTGGATATGGCAATGGGCATTCTTACATATCCTGGCCCAGAAGTGACAGTCTGACTACCACGTATTTTTTATAGGCTAAAACAAGGCATATGACCCTGCCTAATAGAAATGTCTGGGACATTGCTTTGGAAAACAAACTGTTTTTCCTCTGCTCTCCCACCACAACAGTCAACACAGAACACTTCTGTGACCAAATGTGTGGGGATTTCTCCCCATCAGCAAGCAAGCAATTAGTTCCGCAGTGGACACCAGCTGGGTGTCCGCCAATTCAATTCCAGCACTATCCATCTGGAAACAGCGTCAGACTCCACAGGTTGAGGGCTTAGTCTCACAAGATTGAGCCAGGCTTCCCATGCTGATTGTAAGCCCCAGGTTATTTTACCTGTGCTTCTGACCTACTGGCTATAAATTGAGGTTCTCCTGACACCCTCCTTGGGATTGATTAATTTGCTAGAGCAACTCACAGAACTCAAGCAAACACTTTTGTTTACCACTTTATTATAAAGGATATTATAAAGGATACAGATGAAGAGATGCATAGGGCAAGGTATGGGATAAGGGGCGTGGGGCTTCTGTGCCCTCTCCAGGTGTGCCACCCCCCAGGAACATCCATGTGTTCAGCTACCTGGAAGTTCTCCATAACTGTCCTTGTAGGCCTTTTATGGAGACTTCATTGGATAGGCATGATTGAAGCATGGACAACCATATAGAAATGTGATTAGACAAAAAGGGCATGATCTGATACTAATAGGCTGAGTGGGGAAACTCAGCAAGGCTTCTGTTGAGATTCTTCTTGGCCTCTCTGTACAGCATTCCTTCCTCCCAGGTATGGGGCAGGACCCCTTCTGAAATGGGGGTCTTGTGACCTATAATCAGACAAGGTAGGTCAGAGAATTTCTTTATGGCCAGCTCTGAGACAGAAAGGCAGGGGAAAATTAGGGTATATTTTTAGTTTCTATGACCTACCTTGGGGGAGAAAAAGGAGCAGGTAAAAGGAGGGCAGGAGAAGGTCAGAGAGAGCTGAGGCCTGCTTCTGATGCTTAAAGTGCCCCAGTATTAACAAAAGACCATCTTTCACCTTTATCACTTAGAAGCTGATCTGAAGCTGCTTTGGGAACCAAGGACAAAACGGCAAATACTTTAACAAAAGATATGCTTATTATTTTAGTCACTTAGGAAATAATAAGGGCTATGGGAGTTAGGAACCAGAAACCATGGATGAAATGTATATATACACACATATATATATCATAATATCAATTTTTCCATACTTTCCATATACCCAGGAAGGAAAGGAGAACCTGATATGGGTGAGCACTAGTAGCCGCACCACACTTAAACATAAGAAAAACTCATTTAAATTCTTAGATATTTTTTATTTTCGTCATCTTAATTTTTGGAATTAGATTCCTAATTTGTTAAGGAAAGATGTAAACCAGGGGCCTAATCTTGAAATATAGAAGAAATCACCCACGTATTGTCAATAATATCTTAACTTTGAATGTTTCAGTGATGACCGTGAAGGCCAACACTCTAGTGTCTGTTTATTCATATACTTTGCAGAGAATTGGAATACATTTTCGGGTGCTTCTGCAGCACTGCTTTGTGAATGTGCCCTGAGAAAGTGTTAACAGTTGCATGAGCCATAGCCATTGTACAAGATAGGACCTGCAGGGACCTGTATAAGTTTTTCAAGAAACTGGAAAGCAATTGAATAGGATTCCTAGTTGGAGAGTAGCTTAAATGTACAAATCTGGAGTCTGCAAAGGCATGATACCTAGTGAAATTTACTTGTTTAGGATTATTTTTCTAGAGATTATTAGCCTGTAGTTACTATGATAAAAGATGGAGTTGCTGGGTTTAAATTCTAATAATACTGGCTTCAGTCCTGACGTAGGGGATACCCAAAACAGCATTAATTTTTCAAAACCAAAAGTAAGAATAAATAATAATAATGGTAATGAACAGCAAATACTACTAACAATTATTAAATGTTTGTTATGTGCCAGGCTATTGTCCTTTATATGTGTCATCTCTTCAAATCCTCACCATGGCTCTATGAAGTAGATGTTGTTATTCTCATTTACAGATGAGGAAACCAAGTCACAGAGCGTTTACATAACTTGCCGAAGGTTATATGTCTAAGAAGCTGCAGAGTCAAGAGTCAAACCCAGGCAATTTGATTTTAGAGCACAGTGGTCTTAACTTGTAGACTTCTACACTGTCTCCACTAGGAAGGAGAGACTTGCTTATACTTCACTATTTAGGTGTATTTTGTGGAACAAAAGAATATACTGTAAGCTATTCAAAAAAGTATATTATTTGAAGGAATGACAATCAAATAACTGGTTTCTTAAAGAAGCATACCAAAACTTAGTCTCAGAATATTGTCTATTTTAACATTGTCACCATGGGAAAGATCAGTGGTTTTTATTCATTTCCATTCCTTAGAACATTTTAGAATTGCCTTAGGAGCTAATTTATAAGCCATTCAAGAAAATGAGACTGTTTTATGGACCACCAATGTCTAGTCTAATTCTTCAGACTTGGCACCAGAGGTTTTTGGCTGTCTGTCCTTAGAGGACAAAGATTATATAGCATGCTATTGCCACTGTTGTTTACTTGACCTTCTAAAAGATGAAATTGCTGAAAAATGAAGAGTTTATTAGATATGCTCCTTTTAGCAGAATGAGGTTTCCACCATTAGTGTAGGAATTTTTGTGCCACTTGGTAATCTTTATTGGAAAGAATTATTGATAATCTCCATTACAAATAAAAGTTGGAATGGATAGGCTCATTCAAAAGTGTTTAATTTTTGATATTTTTCTATTTAGACATTTGGGAACTAGCCAAATGTTTCTAGCCAGAAAAGTGATCTTTCAGGACTTTCTTGGAGTTTATTGCCATCTTGTGGCTTAAAAAAAAAGTAGCTAGGTGTGTTGTTTCTATGGCATCTTGACATTTTTGGCTTTTAGGCTGGACAGTTTTAATGTGTTTTCTGACACAGTTGTCCAACATTTAGCCATCCTGGTCCCCACCTAGTAAATGTCTGTAGTATCCTGTTCATTTTGACCACCAAAAGCCCTGGCATATTCCCAGATTTCCAGGATGGGAGCTGGGGGAGGTATTAAGAGCCATTGAGCTAGAGAGTACCTTAATGTTTATAGGGCAAGTGAGAATCATGACCATCTCCTGATTTTAGATTCAAATATGAAACCATTATGTACCCACGCAGAGCCAAAAAATGAAATGGGAGTGAGTGGGAGGAGTCAAGCATGGCATTCAGGTTTCTGTTCTTATAATTTAACAGATGGTAACATAATTCTTCCAGGTGGAGCTACTAGAAGAAGAAGAGATTTGTTTGTTTGTTTGATTGTATTTTTTGAGGTAACAGGAGAGCCTGTGAGTTAAGATTTAGATTTGCTGAATGTGTAATTTTATTTTAGGTCATGTGGAGATGTGTATGATACAAGTCTGGAGCACAGGAACAAGATCCAGGATAGAAATGTAGACTTGGGAGTTATTCAGTGAACATGTTTTTCATCAAGCTTTTACTACAGATCTGGCACTGTTGTAGGCACTGGAGACAGTGGTGATTAAAAGCAGGTGATTTGTTACCAGCATATAAGTGGTCAATTCACCAAGAAGGTGTAGAGTATGAACATAGTGAAGGGTGAATTGCTGGGGAATAACAGCTTTTTAAGGAAAGAACAGAGGAAGAGGAGCCTGTGAAAGAAATTAGAGAAGGAATAACAAGAGAAGTAGCAGGAAAACTAGGAGAGTGACATCACAGAAACCCAGGGGAAGAAAAAATTTATAGGAGAGATTTTTGCATAACATTCAAAATAAACTGACAACAGGGACAAAGATAGGTCTAGAATAAACATCATAAGACAAATCCAGGAAAAGAAAGAATCACCGAAAGAAAATCCAGGAAAACTTGAAACAATGTTCCATAGTCTTAAGGAAATTAAAGATAATAGGATCTCTCTTAGAGGGAGAAAGAGAGATTAAGAGAAAGTGCTTAAAGAAGGAAAACAGTCAAAGGAGAAGAAAAGTGAGTTAGGTGAACTCAGAAAAATAAAAGAGAAAAAACAAAATGTTATAAGAATGAAAGCTCCATTAGAAACAAACTAAAAATAATTAACAACAAACAAAGAACCGTAAAGTCATGGATATTACAGTCCCCTAGAACTTAAATAATAAGAAGGCTGAATTGTTTTATTTTGTTGTTTTTGGGTTTTGGGTTTTTTTCCCCAAGTCTTTTCATTTTAATTGCTACAAAATTTGTGGTTCATTTTCTTTTATCAGACTTAGGTTATTTTTCTCTCTAAACCCTTTAAAAAATTTTTATTTATTTATTTTTATTGTGGTAAAATATATATAACATTCATCTTTCCAATCATTTATAAGTGTACATTTCAGTGGCAATAAATACATTCACAATGCCATCATCACCATCTATGCCCAAAACTTTTTCATTCTTGACATAAACTCTGTACCCATTAAACACTAACTCCCCCTTCTTTCTTTCCTAAGACCCTGGTAAGCTCTGTTTTTTTTTTTCTGTCTCTGAACTTGAGAAGGCTGAATTTTTGTCTCTTTAGTTGGCTACTATATTTCCAGTGCCTGAGAATTATGCATGACACTCACTCTAACAAGTATTTGTTAAATTGACTGACTGCATGGTGGATAAGCTGCAGGAAATCGCACAAAGCAAAATAGAAAAAAGGATGATAATAAAAAATTATTATAGGAAAGTGCCTCTAATAAGTTCAAATATTCTTACTAACTTACAGCAACCTTATAGCAACTTCCACGGGAGTTAGAGCAGTAGTACAATGCTGGTCGTGACAGGGCAATGTAGCAGATGCTTCATGTTCATCTTTTCATATAATTCTCACAAACGAGGTAGATTCTGTTCTCCCACTGTACAGATAAAGAAATGGGTTAGGTGGTAACTCAAGTTCCATTACATATATGTGGCTGAACCAGAAGCCTCACATGTGGAACTTTTTGGCAGTGTGACTTCTGGAAAGTCACTTACCTCTTCAGATTTAGTGTCCTGGTGTAACAGTAAAAAATATTTAAACAGATTAGGCCACTTTGAGGCCACAGTAGAGCTGTTGAGAATATAAGTTCTTTATAGTATTTAATTGCATTGTACCCAAAGAAAGTTCCCAAAATTTGGCACAAAGTGTATTTAATGTTTTTGGTGTATGTAGCATGAGGTATAAAAAGGGATTTACTATGAAAGTATTGGAAATGATAGAGAAAAAACTTATTTTCCAGAACCTTTAAATAAAGGTATTTAATATTAAACATTATTATAAAGAAGACACATATGGAAAAGAAACAAAAGATACAAAATTGGTATTCCTGAAAAAGAGAACAGAACAAATGGATTAAAGACAATATTAAAAGATATATAAATAAAGGGGAAATTTTCTAATCTAAAGATCTGTGTCAGCAGATGAATGGGACATACAAGAAAAACTATGCAAAACTATCAACACCAAGACATGCTGGTAAAGTTACTACACCTTAAGGATGAAAAAAGTAAGGTTTTAGAACCACTCAAAAGAAATAGAAAATCGTGTATAAAGAGAAAAATACTAGGATGGCCTCAGCCTTTCACAGTGATTGTTATTGCCAGAGGATCATAAAATATCATTTACAAAGTTCTAAGCGAAAGAAAGTATGCCCCAAGAATCTCTAATGTGGGCCAGCTGTCCTTTTAGTGTAAGGGCAACAGTTATATTCTCCAGTGTGCATGAACTTAGGAAATACAGCAGCCTTGGACTCCTGTGAAAACAAAACAAAAAAAACTCTTGAATGGCAAAGTCCAGTCAACCAAAAGATGAATTCAAATGAAGGAAAAGATTAGACATGAATGTTGAGTATACACATAGAACTAAGACACTGTGGAAATTATGGTCATAGAATAGAATGTATTGTAGTCTTAACAATATGAATTCCAAACTCCACATTTTTCATATTCTATTTAATTAACTTTAGGTTATTTAGGAATAATATTTCTTGAAGTAAAGAAATATTTGCCGAAAGTTTATCAGTTCTGGTTTCACCTGTTATTTTCCTTCACTTTAAATCATATCATCCTAAAATTAACACATAATATTTTTAAATAGTATTTGTAATGTCATCCCATTATTTTAAAATTCTGCTTAGCTATTTGTTTTTTTCTCTGTATATGCTAGAAAATATAGGAATGATATTCGGCAAATAATGATTATTATTTCTATTCAACACTGTGCTAGAGGTTCTAACCACTGCAGTAAGGCAAGAAAAATAAATAAAAGCCAGCCGCATTGGAAAGAAAAGTAAGTTCACAGACGACATGATAGTCTTTGTAGAAAATCCTATGGAATCCACAAAAAAGCTACTAGAATTAATAAGTGAGCTTAGCAAGGTTGCAGGATACAAGATCAGTATACAAAAGGCAATTGTATTTCTGTGTACTAGCAATGAACAATTTGAAATGAAATTTAAAATCAGTACTATTTAAAGTAGCGTCAAAAAATATGAACAATTTAGCAATAAATTTGATATAAGATATGTAAGACCCATACAATGAAAACTACAAAATGTTGGTGAGAGAAATTAAAGAAGATCTATATAAATGAGAGGTAAACCAGATCCATAGATGTTAAGATTTAAGATGTCAGTTCTCCCCAAATTGATCTACAGATTCTAAGTAATTCCAGTGAAAAGCCAAGCAGTCTCTTTTGTAGAATGCTGATTCTAAAATTTACATGGAAATTCAGAGAATCTGAAATAAGACAACTTTGGGAAAGGAGAACCAAGTTAGTCTATCTGATTTCAAGATATAAAGTTATAGTAATCAAGACACAGTGGCATTGGTGTAAAGGTAGGCAAATAGATCATTGAAACACAATGGATCCAGAAACAAACATACATACAGATAATTAGTTTCTGAAAAAGATGTCAAAGAGATTGAATGGGGAAAGAATAATCTTTTTAATAAATAGTGCTGAAATTGGAGGGCCATATTTGAAAAAATGAACCTCAAGCTATACCTCATACCTGTGGTCCCCAACGCCCAGGCCGAGGACCAGTACCAGTCTGTGGCCTGTTAGGAACTGGGTCGCACAGCAGGAGGTGAGTGGCGGGTGAGTGTGCAAAGCTTCATCTGTATTTACAGCTGCTCCCCATTGGCTCCCATCACTGCCTTAGCTCTTCGGCATTAGGTTCTCATAGAAGCATGAACCCTACTGTAAACTGCATGTGTGAGGGATCTAGGTTGTGTGCTCCTTGTGAGAATCTAATGCCTGATGATCTGAGGTGGAGCTGAGGCGGTGATGCTAGCACTGGGGAGCGGCCGCAAATACAGATTATCATTAGCAGAGAGGTTTGACTGCACAGAGACCATAATAAATCAACTGCTTGCAGACTCATATCAAAGTCCTATTAGTGAGTGGCAAGTGACAGTTAAGCTGCCTCTGGTGGCAGGCTTTATAGTGGTGAGTGAGTTGATGTACCTCAATTGTACAGCTGGATCTGGTGGCAGATTTTAAGTCAGAATCTGATACTTATTTTAGTCCTCATATGTCCTGTCCATTATTTTATTTACCACTTCTGTCCACACCTCTCTCCCATACGGCGCACTTGTCTCCTTCACATTTTTGGTAAACCCACAAGCTAACCCTAGCAAAAATGAATAAAAAACAAACATGGCTGGAGAGCTTCTTTGAAAAGGGGAAATGACCCAATGATAACACAGCAGAAGACTCTATGACTGCCAACAAAATGAAAGCTGCATTTAAAAGAACATACCAAGGGTCCCACTTAAATTGCAGGTTCATTGCAACAGGTGATTCACATTCTCCAAGCCCGCTTTGTATAATATGTGGCGACCGGTTATACAACAAAGCCATGAAACCTTCAAAACTGCTTCGCCACGTGGAGACCAAGCACCCTGCATTCAAAGACAAGCCTTTGGAGTTTTTCAAAGGAAAAAAATGTGGCATGAAGAACAGAAGCAATTATTGAAGGCCACCATTTCATCAAATGTGTCTGCACTGAGAGTATCATTCTTAGTGGCTAACTGCATTGCTGAAGCTGAGAAGCTCTTTACTATTGGTGAAGAGTTAATGCTGTCTGCTGCTAAGGACATTTGCCATGAACTTTTAGGAGAGGATACAGTTCAAAAGGTGGCACATGTTCCTCTTTCGGCTAGCACCATAACTAGACAAATTGATGAAATAGCAGAGGATACTGAGGCACAAATGTTAGAGAGGATTAATGAGTCACCATGGTACTCAATCCAGGTTGACGAGTCTATCGATGTTGACAACAAGGCAACAATGCTTGTTTTTGTATGATAATATTTTTCAGGAGGATGTGCATGAGGATATGTTATGTGCACTTTTGTTGCCGGCCAACACCACAGCTGCAGAACTATTGAAGTCTTTGAATGATTACATATTAGGAAAACTGAATTGGTCATTTTGTGTCGGTATATGCACGGACGGAGCAACTGCCATGACTGGACGGCTTTCTGGTTTCACTACTCTGGTCAAGGAGGTTGCCTTTGAGTGTCAGTCTACGCGCTGTGTCATCCATAGAGAAATGCTGGCTAGCCAAAAAATGTCACCTGAACTAAACAACGTTTTGCAGGGTGTGATTAAAATTATCAACCACCTTAAAGTACATGCCCTTAACTCACGTCTGTTCGTGAATCTGTTCGCCATCTCACTTCTGTGTATAAGAAAAGACATGTGTGCTCTGCGTCCATCCTCACAGAGCTGCATGAACAGATGTGAGTTAAGGGCATGTACTTTAAGGTGGTTGGTAATTTTAATCACATCCTGCAAAACGTTGTTTAGGTCAGGTGACATTTTTTGGCTAGCCAGCATTTCTCTATGGATGACACAGCACATAGACTCACATTCAGAAGCAACCTCCTTGACCCGAAATGTGCTGCCAGTGGTGACTGTTTTTCTAAAAGGAATCTCTGGAGTGGCTCTCGAAACTCAGAAACTCTGGCCAGTGATCTACCTTTAGAAAGCCATCTGACTTCTGTGTATAAGAAAAGATGTGTGTGCTCTGCATCCATCTCCTCACAGAGCTGAGATTTTTGACATGTTTCGAACATTAGCAGAGATTTTGAAAGAGTCTGAGCCAGGGCTTCTTTTTCCCAGCTGGTGCATGATTACTTGTCTCAGCTTCCAAAAGTGTTTGAGAATTTTCTCCCAACCACAAAAGACACCTGAACTGGGAAGGAATGGATCCGCAAGCCATTTATGAATAAACCAGGTGAATTGACATTGTCCATGCTAGAAGAGGATCAATTGCTTGAGATCTCAAGTGATGGTGTCCTTAAAAGTATGTTTGAAACAACTTCAAATCTCTGTACGTTCTAGATTAAAGTCAAGGTGGAATATCCTGAGATTGCCACAAAAGCACTGAAAAGCCTGCTTCCATTTCCAACATCCCATCTTTGTGAAGCAGGGTTTTCTGCAGTGACAGCAACCAAAACGAGATTATAGAGTAGACTGGACATAAGCAACACACTTTAGGTGTCATTGTCTCTCATCACCCCAGATGGGACCGTCTAGTTGCAGGAAAACAAGCTTTGGGCTCCCACTGATTCTGCATTTTGGTGAGTTGTATAATTATTTAATTATATATTACAATGTAATGATAATAGATTAAAAGTGCACAATAAATATAATGCGTTTGAATCATCCTGAAACCATCCCTCCGCCCACCCAGTCTGTGGATAAATTGTCTTCCATGAAACTGGACCCTGGTGCCAAAAAGGTTGGGGACCACTGCATCATACCATACACACAAATTAACTTGAAAGGAATCAGAGATCTTAATATACAAGCTAAACCTACAAAACTTCTAGAAGAAAACGTAGGAAAAAATCTAAGTGACTTTGGACTGGGAAGATTGCTTACATATAACATAAAAAATGTAACTAGAAAAATAATTAATAAATTGGATTTTATCAAAATTTAAAACCTTTGCTCTTCAAAAGACACTATTACTAAAAATGAAGAGGCAACCAACAGACTGAGAGAAAATATTTACAAAATATGTATCTGATAAAGGACCTGTATCTAGAATGTATAAACAACTATTACAACTCAATAAGACAGAATAAATTTTAAAATATCCAGTTTAAAAGTGGGCAAAATGTTTGAACAGATATTTCACCAAAAAAGATACATGGATGTCAGATAGGAATATGAAAAGATGGCTTATCATCATTAATCATTAGGAAAATACAAATTAAAACCACAAAAGGATACCATTGCATACCCATTAGAATGGCTAAAAATCAAAAGACCCTATTTTTTTTTTTTTTTTTAGACTAAGTCTCTGTCACCCAGGCTAGAGTGCAGTGGCATCATCATAGCTCACTGCAACTGCAAACACCTAGGCTCAAGCGATCCTCTTGCCTCAGCCTGCAGAGTAGCTAGGACAGACTACAGGTGCGGGCCACCACGCCTGGCTAATTTTTCTACTTTTAGTAGAGACAAGGTCTTGTTCTTGCTGAGGCTGGTCTTGAACTCCTGAGCTCAAGTGATCCTCCCACCTTGGCCTCCCAGGTTGCTAGGATTGAGCCACTGTGCCCAGCCAAAAGACCCTATTTAGTGTTAGAGTGGATGTGAAGGAACAGGAACTTTCGTAGTCTGCTGGTGGGAATGTAAAATGGTTTGACCACTTTAGAAAATCATTGGACAGTTTCTTAGAAGTTAAACATACATCTACCTTATGATTCAGGCACTCCTAGGTATTTGCTCAAAAGAAGTCAGAGTATATATCTACACAAAAACTTGTTCATGAATGTTCATAGGAAAAATCCAAATATCTGTTCATAAGTGAATGGATAAACAAATGGTAGTGTATCCATACAATAGAATACTGCTCAATGATAAAAAGGTAGAAACTATTGATACCTGCAACAGCATGGATGAATCTCAAAATTATTTTGCTGTGTGAAAGAAGCCAGGCTGAAAGAATATATATTGCATGATTCCATTTATATAAAATTCTAGAAAATGTAAACTAATCTATAAATCAGTGTTTATCTATAAAGGGAGAGTTATAAAAAGGGGCATGAGGAAACTTTTGGGGGTGATGACTGTCTTAACTGTGATGATGGCTTCACCACATATGTCAAAACATAAAGTGACACTTCAAATTTTATTGTCTATCAGTTTTATCTTAATAAAACTATATAAAAAGAATGAATTTTAAAAAAGAAATATTTGCCTAAATGTCAGCAGTTCTTCTTTTCCTATGTTAAAATCAAGTATATTTAAATTTAATACATAACATTTTTAAATAGCATGTGTAACATTATCAATTTTTAAAATTATTTTACTATTTATTTTTTATCATGTGTCATTTTTATTTTATTAGTATTTTTTATTTCTTTGTAGAGGCAGGGTCTTTCCATGTTGCCTAGTCTGGAGTGCAGTGGCTATTCACAGGTGCAGTCAGTGCACTGCAGCCTCAAACTCCTGGGCTCAAGTGATCGTCCTGCCTCCAGCCTCCTGAGTAGCTGAGACTACAGGCGCGCACCACCATACCCAGCCTCATGTATCATTTTTTAAGAGAATAATTATTTTTTTTAAGCCTGGCCCTAAAAGCAGGGAATGAGAGGGAAGAGAGTAGGTAGTTGTACAGTAGGCTGGAAAGAGTGTTTTCCTAAATACAGGAGGAGTTTTAGTACGCTTCTTGCCTCAGGCACTTGAGGGAGAAGGGGCAGATACAGAAGAAGATAGAGGGAGTGGGATAGGAGCAGGGTCCTTGAGGGTGTAGGGGGAAATGGGATCCAGCCGGCAGATGAGGCTACTCGCTCTGAGACTAGAGGAGAAAAGTGAGGGTTAGAAACATATAGATACACCCTGGGACCAAAGGATAACAGAGTTTGTCTCCAAACCACATTGTTTTTAATGAAAATAGGGAAGTATCCAACTGAGAGGAGGAAGGTAGGGATGAGAGGCTTGCAATGAGTTATGAAAAGTTTAGATTGGCTGCATTTGGGAAGAGAAGAGTCTGACCAGGGACATACAAGAAGATTGTCAGGCGAAGCTTCTGTCATACACTTGGTGTGTAGGAGGACCTTGACATCTGCTGTTTTTGAAAAATACCAGAAGAAGCCTTCCAGTTGGAGTTCTGGGTCACCAGTCTGTGCTGCCTTTTCTAGATCTGCACTCTTTCTTGTAAAGGGTGAGAAAATAAGAGTTTTATTACAACCAGAATGAGCTCATATTATGCTATTGTTCTTCAGCTTGCTTGTTTCACTTCATAATGTGTATTGGAGATCTTTCCATGTCAGTATATACAGCTATCTCATCCTTTTTAATAACTGTGTGTTAGTATTTCATATATGGATGTACCATAATTTATGTAGCATTTTAAGTTGTTTCCAACTTCTCACTATTAAATAGTTGCTAGTATAAACATCCTTGTATACATTTACAAGGTTGTAGATGCTTTTGCACATGTACAACTGTTTCTGACACTATAACCTAGAGATAGAATAATTTTGTCAAAGATTATGAACATCTTCTGTTTTGTTGGATATTTTAAATTTCCATCCAAAATGGTTATACCAATAGACTCCCACCAATTGAGATAATTCATTTCCCTATACTATCATCACGCCTTGTTTTGTGGGGGTTTTTTTGTCAATCCTGTGGCCAAACAATCTTTTTCTTTAAATTTGCAGTTCTTCATATTAGTGAAGCTGAGCATTTTATTATATGCTTATAGGCCACTTCTATCTTTTGTGTGAACTGCTCATTCTTATCCTTTGTCATTTTTTATTAAGTTGCCTTTCTTACTGATTTATAGGAGCTTTTTAAATGTTATGGACCCCTCTTCTGTTATAACTGTGACAGGTATTTTCTTCAGGCTGTTAATTCTAGAACAAGTTTCAAATTTTCATGTAGTTAAATCTTTCTTTCTTTTCCTTGATGGTTGCTGGATTTCGAGTTTTTCTTAGGAATGCCTTCCCCATTTCAAGATTAGGTAGATTTCCCCCTGAAACTTGTATAGTTGGGTTTTGTTTGTATATTGTATGTTTAGCACTTTAATCAATCCAGAATTAATGCATGCGAATGATGTCAGATAGGATACTATCATTTTAGATTCAGTAACAAAAATAAATATTTTAAGGCAAAATATTTTCAGGTAATTAATTCTGGAAAGATAGTCGAGAACTTGGGGTTTTTTTCCTAAGCAGTAACTTCTTAGAGGTAAAGAGAACACTTTTGTATGTTTCTATTTGTAAAGCAACTACATATAGTGTAGTTCATTGTAGAGCAAACTTGCACCTTTTAACATTCTTGTTATTTAAGTAAACCCATTAACTTTTCTATCCAATAAAGAAATTACTAGAAGCATAGATTTGTGCATGTGACAAACATCAAGCAGATAGGTGTCTGATTGCAGTCAGTACCTGTAGATATTCTAGTTCATAGTAATGACAGATCTTTTAAGAAGAAAATAATTAACTACAGTAATGAAGATACACAGAAAGAAGACAGAAGAAGAAAATAGCAAGATGAGACAGGAAAGAAATAGGAAAAAAAACAAAGGAATCATAGAAAAGATAAGAGAACAAAAAAAGAGAAAAAAATGGAAGTTTACCTTTTTCTGGTGAGGTGAGGTTTTATGCTGTCTCAGGCAATCTTTTAAAAATTATCTTAGGTCCCACAATAATAGTAGTGTGATTTTGTTGTTTTTTGTTTATTTAGTTTTTGTCTTTTGTTTTGGGGATGAGATGAACTTCTGCTTTCCTAATGGGTGGTGGGTACCACTGTTTGTGTTTTCTCTTTTTTGATAGGCTGTCACATGTTTACTGTTCAATGGGGGCTTGGGAGTCTTGCGTTCATAGTTCTTCATTATTTCCTTTAGGCAGTTGAGAATTTTGAACCAGCAACTTAGAGAACAAGAAAAAACTCATAAGGCATCTGGTACTGTGGAATGCAACCATGAATGTAGGTAAAAGAACAGTAAGGATTGATGTTAAATTCTTTGTGGCCCTGGAAATGTTGATAAAGAATTGAACTTTCTTAATTGCTTTGTATAAGTGGATTTTCTTTTCTTAATCAACTTTTTTAAAAAAAGAAATAATAATACTTATTAAAATTTAAAATAGCATAGAAACATAGAAAGATAAAAGATGCATGCTCTCACTTCCCAGTAATATACCCCTATTTTTAAAAAAGGGTTATGTTTCCTTTTACTGTCTTCTGTTCATATATAATTGATTTATTTCATAAATACTCACCAAATACCTACTATGTGCCAAACAGAAATAGAACTATATATGTACTTTTTCTTTTTTGAAAATGAGATTATATACACTTCCACAGCTTGCACTTATTCACTTAACATATAGTGGACATTTTTGTCTATCAAAATACATAAATATGCTTCTTTCTCTTTAAGAACGACTTGGGTATTCTGCTTATGCAATTTTACCATAATATATTTAAGGTCCTCTGCTGATAGCTAACTAGGTACATTCCCCTTTTTTCCCAGTATAAACAACACTGCAATGAAAATCTTTGTACTTGTCTTTGTGCACATATGTTAGCATTTTTGCAGGACAGATTTATTGTAGTAGAATTGCTGAGCCAAAGGGTATATACAGTTGCAGTTGTGACAGATACTGCCAAAGTGTCCTTATGGATCACAGAGCTTAATAAAGAAAAAAACTATAGTACTAGAAAAAAAAATAAGAACTTTTTTTTTTTTTTTTTGTATTTTTGGGAGCTTTTCCTAAGCCTGACAAAAACTCAGATGCTACAGAGGAACAGATTGATAAAATATGTCCCCAGGAAATTTTTTCAGTTTCTGCAGAACAAAATTATAAATACACTAAAAAAGAATTAACAACATGGGAAAAAAAATTTTTAAATACATGACATGACAAAGGCTTAATTTTCTTAATCTATAAGTATCTCTTACAAAGCAATGAGAAAAATATGAGCACCCAACAGAATGAGCACTTCATAAAAGTGTTCAGTTTCACCAGTTACTTCAGAAGATATCACTGTGGTTCCTCTGTGAACAAAAGATTGAGGGGGCGGTGAGAGAGGAGACCAAGAAGGCAAGTGGGGAGATCAGTGGTTGCCACTTTAAATAGCTTCTCTGTTTATTTTCTGTTCATTTACCTTATTGTTTCCTTGAGAGCATTTGTTACTATTTATAATACTTGTTTGTTATCAGCTCCTGAGAGCAGGGGGCCATGTCTATGTTGTTCACCTGTGTGATTCTAATACAGTGCCTCATACATAGTAAGCATTCACTGAAGGCTGTATTTGCTAAATAAATAGTGCCCTATACTTTTTTTTTTTTTTAAAGACAGGGTCTTGCTCTGTTGCACAGGCTGGAGTACAGTGGTGCAATCACAGCTGACTGTAGCCTCGAGCTCCTGGTCATAAGGGATCCTCCTGCCTCAGCCTCCCAAGTAGCTAGGACTGCAGGTGTGCATTACCATGCCTCGCTAATTTATTTATTTTTATTTTTGTAGAGATGGGGTTTCACTATGTTTCCCAGGATAGGTGCCCTGTACTTTTATAGCCATGAAAAAGAATGTGATAGATCTATATGCTGATATATAACAGTCTTATAAAAATAAAGGCAAAGTTAGAAACTGTGTTTATAGTATGTTTTTTATATTTATTATAAAATATCAATTCTATATGTAAAAGTGTTTTCCAGAAAGATACCAAAATTAATAGAGATTGTCTCTGGGGGAAGAGATGAGGTGGAGTGGGAGGGAGATTCTTCACTGAGAATCATTTGGTATCATTGGTATTTTGTGGTGTTTGAATTGTTTTACTTTGTAGATGTATTATTATTTCATTAAAAAAGGTAAGAAAAAAAATACTATGCCCAGAATATCATTTGGAGAAGAATGGCATGACTTCTACCAATCAAATTTTTTAAAATATCTGTAGTATTTATATAGAACTGCTCATGCATATAATTGTTAAGCAGAATCATTAAATTACAGGCCTTTCTTTTTTTAGAAACAGTCTTTTCCAAGTTTGTACTTTTCAAATTGGGGAAACAGCTGTTTCATCTGTTTTGTCTTACAGTGTTTTCTCTTCAGTCATTGAACATGTCACTGCAAAATCAATTGCAGGAGTCACTAAAGAGTCAGGAATTACTACAGAGTAAAAATGAAGAGCTCTTAAAAGTGATTGAAAATCAGAAGAATGAAAACAAAAAATTTAGTAATATATTTAAAGACAAAGAGCAAACTATACTTGAAAATAAACAGCAATTTGACATGGAGATAACAAGAATAAAAATTGGTATGTATTTAGACAGTAGTTATGGTCATATTTTTTAAAAGGAAGAAGGGAACTGAAACTATTTTGTTGTTTTAGAATTGGAGGAAGCCTTAGTCAATGTGAAAAGCTCCCGGTTTAAGTTAGAAACTGCTGAAAAGGAAAATCAGATATTGGGAATAACATTACGTCAGCGTGATGCCGAGGTGACTCGACTGAGAGAATTAACAAGGTAAAATTGACTTTCTTTGAATAACCCGTTCCTTTTTTTATTAGATGCTTTTATAAACTTTAAAATGTCAGTTCTATTCTCTTTCTCTTGTCTTTGTCTCTTATTTTGTCAATTTGTTTTTGCTAATTTCTAATGATATTTTCTTCTGTTCCAATTAAGTTAGTTTAGAAATTCCAAACCTGGCTAAATGCTTTTTTAAACCCTGTGATTCCAGGCAGATTGCTCTGATTAGGAGCTGAAGATTTATCTAACAAAGTGGTTAAGATTTCTGGCTCTGAAGCTAGAGAGACTTGAATGGAATCTCAGCACTGCCATGTAGTGGCTGAGTAACTTTGAGCAAGTTGTTTAACCTCTCTAAACTTCATTTGTAAAGTGGGGACATGAATAGGGTTATTGTGGGGACTAAGAAATAGTTCATGAAAAGCACTAAGTATGGTAAGCCCTCATGCCATATGATCTTGGGTAAGTCATTTAGCCTCTTTGAGCCTCATTTTCTTCATTTCATCAGTAAAATAAGGGAGTTGGCAGCAGTCCTTAAGATCCCTTCGTTCCCTAAGAGATATTTTCTGAAATAAATAAAATTGCCTCAACTCAATTTTTATGTGATATGTAATCACAAAGTTTAGTTTTCTTTTGAGATATTTGCTAAGAATTGGATTTTCAACTACTTTTTTAAATCCTAGAGGAGAGTCAGTTATTTTAGGCCTGAAGATCATCAGATCTACTGTGTCTTTGAATGATCCTGGCAGTTCATAATTCCAAATATAAAACAGTCTTCCTTGTATGTTCAATGAACAGGTCCACTTTGAATTATAAACTCAGTCCTCCCCATTTTGAATTATAAACTTGTGGGGAAATAGGTGAAACAGTAACATATATGCAATATTTAATTTATTAATTTAGTTTTATAAACATATTTGAAATTAATAATCTGTTTACATAGAAATATTGCCTTTTCCCCATTTACATGTTATAGAATAATTTCATTCAAACTTTTATTTAACAATAGGAAAAGCAAAAGTCATTTCTTGTATCCATGTGGAATTACAATTCATTAGGCTCTAGTCAGAGTTTCTAAACATTGGCTTATACCAGTCTTATTCAAAGTAAAGTAATAGAATGTCCCTTCTTGTGAAAGCCTTTTTAAGGTCTCCAAAGGAATATGTCTTCTTTTTCTGAGGGGTAATATTGGGGTGAGAGCTTTGTTAGTGTCAAATATTTATGATAAAAGAAGTCAGTAACAAAAGGCCACATCTTGCATGATTCCATTTATATAAAATGTCCAGAATAGGCAAAACCATAGAAACAGAAAGTAGATTAGTAGTTGCCACGGGGGGTGGGGGGGAAGAATAAGGAGAGGATGGGAAGTAACTGGGTACAGAGTTTCTTTTAGGGGTGATGTTCTGAAATTAGATAGTGGTGACAGTTGTACAACTATGAATATACTAAAAACCCCCAAATTGTGCACATAAAAGGAATAAATTTTATGATATGTAAATTGTCTCTCAATAAACTGTTGGTTTTTTTTTTTAAGTATATATGGTATATAGTCTGTTTAGAAAAGAAAAAGCAGGAAAAGAAAAAGGGAAAGCAAGTCAGCATGATCAAGTGCCATGAGAAGCTGCTTAGGAGTTACTGTGAGCATCTCCTTCATTCAAAGGGGCATGGTTCTCAACCCCAAGCAGAAGATCTGATGAAGTGGAGGATCTAGTTCCCTGCTAGTTTTTGTTTTTGTTTTTCCTTTTGTTTCAAAATATTATGGGGGTACAACACTTTGGTTATATATACTGCCCATGCACTGCCCATGTCAGAGCTACAATCGTGGACATCCTCCACACTGTGCGCCCCATGCCCATTCAGTGAGAGTTTTCCCATCCCCTCCACCCCCCTCCTGCCTGCCCGTCCCCTGATGAATATTATTGCCATGTGTGACATCAGTATTGATCAGTTAGTACCAATTTGATGGTGAGTACCAGTGGTGCTTATTTTTCCATTCTTGTGATGCTTTGCTTTGAAAAATGGGCTCTAGCTCCATCCAGGATAATACCAGATGTGTTAATTCACCGTTGTTTTTTATTGCTGAGTAATACTTCATGGTATACATATACCACATTTTATTAATCCACTCGTGTATTGATGGGCACCTGGGTTGTTTGCACATCTTAGCAGTTGTGAATTGTGCTGCTATAAACATTTGCGAACAGATGTCTTTATTATAGAATGTCTTTTTTTCCTTTGGGTAAATATCCATTAGTGGGATTGCTGGATCAAATGGTAGTTCTACTTTTAGTGCTTTGAGGTATCTCCATATTACTTTCCATAGAGGTTGTACTAATTTGCAGTCCCACCAGCAGTGTATGAGTGTTCCTATCTGTCCGCATCCCTGCCAACATTTGTTGTTTTGGGACTTTTGATATACGTCATTCTTACTGGAGTTAAGTGGTATCTCATTGTGGTTTTGATTTGCATTTTCCTGATGATTAGAGAAGTTGAGCAATGTTTTATATGTTTGCTGGCCATTATTCTGTCTTCTTTTGAAAAGTTTCTGTTCATGTCCTTTGCCCACTTTTTAATGGGGTTGTTTGATTTTTTCTTGTTGATTTTCCTAAGTTCCGTATAGATTCTGGTTATCACCCCTTTATCAGATGTGTAGCATGCAAATACTTTCTCCCATTCTGTGGGTTGTCTGTTCACTCTAGTGATAATTTCCTTGGCAGTGCAGATCCTTTTTAATTTGATCAGGTCCCATTTATTTATTTTTGTTGCTCCTGTGATTGCTTTGGGGGGTCTTCTTCATAAATTCTTTGCCTAGGCCAATGTCCATAAGAGTTTTTCCAACGTTTTCTTCTAGAATTCTTATGGTTTCACATCTTAGGTTTAAGTCTGTTATCCATCGTGAGTTGATTTTTGTGAGAGGTGAGAGGTGTGGGTCCAGTTTCAGTCTTCTACATATGGCCATCCAATTTTCCCAGCACCATTTGTTGAATAGGGAATCTTTTCCCCAGTGTATGTTTTTCTGTAATTTGTCAAAGATCAGATGACAGTATGAGGATGGTTTTATATTTGGGTTCTCAGTCCTGTTCCATTGGTCTATGTCTCTGTTCTTGTGCCAGTACTATGCTGTTTTGGTTACTATAGCCTTGTGGTATAGTTTGAAGTCTGGTAGATTGATGCCTCCCAATTTGCTCTTTTTGCTTACGATTGCTTTGGCTAGATGGGGTCTTCTCTGGTTCCACACAAAGCATAGAATTATTTTTTCTAGATCTGCAAAAATGATGTTGGTATTTTGATAGGGACTGCATTGATTCTATAAATCACTTTAGGTAGCAAAGACATTTTAACAATGTTGATTCTACCTATCTAAGAGCATGGTGGGGTTTTCCATCTGTTTACATCCTCTGCAATTTCTTTTCTCAGTGTTTCGTAATTCTCTCTATATAGGTCTTTCACCTCCTTAGTTAGGTATGTTCCTAAATATTTAATTTTCTTTGGTGCTATTGTGAAAAGTATTGCATCTTTAATTTGTTTCTCAGCTCAACTGTTACTGGCATATATGAAGGCTGTTGATTTGTGTGCATTGATTTTGTATCCTGAGACTTTGCTGAATTCATTTATCAATTCCAGTAATCTCTTGGTTGAACCTTTGTGATTTCTAGATATAATATCATATCATCCACGAAGAATGAAAGTTTGATCTCTTCTGTCCCCATTTGGACACCACTGATTTCCTCTCTCTTGTCTGATTGCTCTGGCAAGGACATCCAGCACTATGTTGAATAGAAGTGGAGATAGTGGGCAACCTTGTCTGGTTCCAGTGTTAAGGGGGAATGCTTTCAATTTTTCCCCATTCAGTATGATATTGGCTGTGGGTTTATTGTATATGGCTTTAATAATTTTGAGGTATGAGCCATCTATGCCTATATTGTTAAGAGTTCTTATCATAAAAGGGTGCTGGATTTTGTCAAAGGCCTTTTCTGCATCTATTGAAAGGATCATATAATCTTTGTCCTGGCTTTTATTTCTGTGGTGAATTACATTTATAGATTTGCGTATGTTGAAGCATCCCTGCATCTTGGGAATAAAGCCCACCTGATCGTGATGCATTATTTTTTTGATGTACATTTGAATTCGGTTTGCTAGGATTTTATTGAGAATTTTGGCATCTATATTCATAAGGGATATTGGCCTGTAGTTTTCTTTTCTTATTGTGTCCTTTCCTGGCTTTGGTATCAAGGTGGTATTGGCTTTGTAGAATGAGTTTGGGAGGGTTCCATCCTTCTTGATGTTTTTGAATAATTTCTGCAGTATAGGCACCAGTTCTTCTTTGTAGGTTTGGTAGAATTCAGGTATGAATCTATCTGGTCCAGGACTTTTTTTTGTTGGAAGATTTTTTTATTACTGCTTCAATTTCAGTGCTTGATACTGGCCTGTTTAGGAATTCTGTTTCTTCCTGATTGAGCCTAGGGAGGTAGTGTGTTTCTAAGAATTTGTCCATTTCCTCCACATATTCATGTTTTTGGGCATAGAGACTTTTGTAGTATTCGAAGATGATGTTTTGTATTACCATGATATCAGTTGTGACCTCTCCTTTTTCATTTCTAATTAAGCTTATTAGAGTCCTTTCCTTTCTGCTTCTGGTCAACCTGGCAAGTGGCCTACTTTGTTTATCTTTTCAAAGAACCAACTTTTCATTTTATTAATCTTCTGTATTGTTCTTTTTTTCTCAATTTCATTTAATTGTGCTCTGATCTTGGTTATTTCTTTTCTTTTGCTGGGTTTAGGATTGGTTTGCTCTTCCTTTTCCATTTCCTTAAGATGATTCATTAGTTTACTGATTTGTGACCTTTCTGTCTTTCGGATGTGAGCATTTAAGGCAATAAGTTTTCCTCTCAGGACTGCTTTTGCTGTATCCCACAGATTTTGATAACTTGTGTCCTCATTATCAGTTAGTTCAAAGAACCTTTTGATTTCCATCTGAATGTCCTCCTTGACCCAATAGTCAATCAGCAACAGATTGTTTAATTTCCATGTTTTTGGTTGAAGATGTGAGTTTCTGTTGGAATTGATTTCTAATTTTATTCCACTGTGGTCTGAAAGATACATGGTATGATTTCTATTTTTTTAAATTTGTTGAGGTCTGTTTTGTGGCCTAGGATGTGATCAATTTTAGAGAAAGTTCCATGACCTGATGAGAAGAACATATATTCAGTGTTATTTGGGGGGAGTGTTCTATAGATGTCTGTTAGGCCCAAATGTTCTGGAGTCCTGTTTAGGTCCATTGTTTCTTTGCTTATTTTCTGTTTGGAGGATCTGTCCAGTTCTGTCAGTGGGGCTTTGAGGTCCCCTGCTATTATGGCATTGCTATTTATTATGTTTTCTAGATCAAGGAGTATTTGCTTTAAGTATCTGGGTGCTCCTGTGTTGGGTGCATAAATATTTAGGATTGTTAAATCTTCTTGTAAGATTTTTTTCCCTTCACCACTCTGTAGTGACCATCTTTGTCTTTCTTTACTTTTGTTGCTTTCAAGTTTATATCCTCTGAAATAAGGATGGCTACTCCAGATTTCTTTTGGTTTCCATTAGCCTGGAAAATTGTATTCCATCCTTCCACCTTGAGTCTGAATGCGTCCTTGTGTGAAAGTTGTGTTTCCTGGAGACAGCAGATACTTGGCTTGTATTTTTTAATCCATTCAGCCAGCCTATGGGCAATTCAAACCATTCTCATTTATTGAGAGAATTGATATTTGGGGGTAGATTTCTGTTTATTCTGTTGGGTAGTCTCTTGTTCTGTTTTACCTCTTGAGTCATTGTGAAATCTGGGTTCTGGAGTTTTAGCTTTTGGGTAGTTTTACACTGGTGGGTGTCTGTTATGCTGGTTAGTGTACAGTGCAGGTCTAAGCACTTCTTGCAGGGCCAGTCTGGACTTCGCAAATTCTATCAGTGATTGCTTGTCTGGAAAAGTCTTTATTTCTCCCTCATATAAGAAGCTTAGTTTGGTGGGATAAAGAATTCTGGGTTGGCCATTATTTTGTTTTAGAAGACTCAGGATGGTTCCCCAGTCCCTTCTGGCTTGTAAGGTTTCAGCTGAGAAATCTACAGTTAATCTGATAGGTTTCCCTTTGTAGGATACCTGCTCTTTTTGCCTCACAGCTCTGAGAAGTGCCTCTTTTTGTTTACTTTGGTCATTCTAATAATTTTGTGGCGTGGTGAATGCCTTTTCACATTGAATCTCCCAGGAGTCCTGTGTGCTTCTTGTACTTGGATATCGAGATTTCTGGCTAGGTCATGGAAATCTTCCTCTATTATTCCTTCAAATAGATTTTCCAGCCCATGCGAATTTTCTTCCTCTCCCTCAGGGATGCCTATGATCCTTATGTTTGGCCTCTTTACATAATGCCACATTTCTTGTATGCTTTGTTCATGCCTCTTGTTTTTGTGTTCTTTCTCTTCGACTGATTTATTTAGCACATAGGAGTTATCTTCCAGCTCTGAGATTCTTTCCTCTGCATGATCCAGCCAATTCTTAAGGCTTTCCACTGTGTTTTGTAGATCCTTGAATGCCTCTTTCATTTCTAGAATTTGTATTTGATTTTTCTGTAATACTTCTGTTTCTTTAGAAAATTTTTCATTCATTTCTTGCATTTTTCTTGTGGTTTCTTTGTGCTGGGATTCAATTTTCTATTGAATTTCGTTGAGCTTTCTTATAATCCATAAAAGAAATTCCTCTTCTGTCATCCTACCCATTTCATTTGAGTTGGTATCCATTGCTGAGGAACTAATGATTTTCTTTTGGGGGTGACTTTTCACTCTGATTTTTCATGTTTCCTCAGTTCTTTCGCTGATTTTTTCTCATCTGGCCTCTTGGTCGAGAGCTGGGGGTGTTAGGGCTAGTTTATGGCCCTGTCTCCAAGCTCACGAGGTTCGTTCCTTGGCAGAGCCAGGGAGAGTAGTACTGGTCTGTATTGCCTTAGGTATATTTTAGCAAGTTTGGTGGACCTCTTGGGTTACCTCTGACCTGTTGTCTTCACCTCTTCCCTGTGGAGTGCAGTGAATTTGTTCTCCCAGCTTGAGCTCCAAGCTGGCAGATTGTGCTTGAGGGTGTGAAATCCACAGCTCCCTAATAGCTAGGTATTCTGTTGTGTCTGTGGCATACTCTGATCCCCCAGGTGGGGTATATGAAAGCCCCAAGCTTTGGAAGGGGCCTTGTAGCTCCTAGGGGTTACTTTGACCCTGTTCCTCCTGAGGTGTGGGTAGAAGCAGTTGCTTTTGGCTGCAGTACGAGACCTGAATTGGGAAAATTCTACACAGCTCAGAGGTTGCTTATCCGGCTGCGTGTGTCTGGCCCTCTGACGTGCATCTCCACGTGTCACTGGCTGATAGGGGGATCTCCAATTGTGCACCCCTTTTTCACCACTAGACCCCAAGGCGTGGCGGGTGGGTGTCTCTATCCCCAGAAGTCTCCGCCAGGGGGATGTTCCCTATGGGGGGAGTAGTGGCCACTGGAGGCACTCTTGGATCGAGAGAAATTCCCTGATGAAGTGGGCAGGGTTAGGGGCGAGCTGCTCTGGTTCAGCCTGTGGCTCTTGAGGCATTCAGTTGCCATGAGAACCGGTTCTTATACAAAATGATTCACTATAACCAGCAACCTTCAAAATGACCGATCTCTGGGGTACAGGATGGCTGGGACCTGAAGAGCGGGCACTAGGACCAGTACGTAGCGGACTCATAGGAGGCCAGAGCCAGGGAAGCAGGACCGGGTGGATGGGTTGTAAACTGTTTCCAATACACAAAGGTTCTGCCCCTACAGTTCCGGGATCTCATCCCACCTGGAACCCACAGATGCAGCTGTCCCTGGCCACCAAGGGTGAAGCCTGTTGTGCCCTGGCTGAAGAGCCCTCGGGCCAGGGGTGGGGTGAAGCTAGAGACCTGGCTCACAGCTCCAGCAGGAGACTTTGAAAATGGCTGTCGCTGCCAGCCTGGCGCAGCAGGGCTCAGATCACGCTGTGAACGCAGCTCTTTTCAACCGGGCTGGGTCCTGTGGAGGCGATTGCCGGCAGCCCCTAAGGGTGTGTCCTACTTTCCGTTCAACTCCTGTGCCTAGGTCCCGCTGACTTCCAGAGGCGAGGTGCCCATCTGCAGATTCCCGCGTCCTGTCCCTGGGAAGTTACATCTCAGCCCAATCCCTACCCGGCCCTGAGCAGTCCCTGTATATTGCAGCTGAGAATTCCATATGGCTCTCACAGTTGCTTCCTCTCCACAGAGCCTGCTGCCTCGGGCAACAGCTTTGCCCCAACTCTGGGCTTGTCCCTGACTGAGTGGATGGGAAGTCTGTGGGGAAGGTGCGTAACCGCTTGCAAGTCAGTTCACACTGCGCTGACCTGGCGAGCGTGCCCTTCCTGCGCTCTGGGCTCTATTGTACTCCCTGCGCTCTCCGGTCTTTGTGAATGAATCTCCCAGTCACCTGTTTTCTTGGGCTAAGTGTCCCATGATGTTTCTCTGTAAATTCACAATGCTGTTTTTGGAGTGTGCGATCTGCGCGCAGGCAGCCAATGGCGTTTTTCACCTCCTTCCCTGGGAACGGTGAGGTGGGAGAACTCTTATCAGACCGCCATTTTTCCTCCTTCCCCCCGCTAGTTTTTTTTTTTCTTCTCACAGTCTTTCTTTTCATACTGCTAAATCCAGCTCCCTTATAGATAAGAAATCACAAGCTGATATCTTTTATTTATAAAAGATATCTTTGATTTTTTTCAAAGTCCTCTCATTTCCCATATCTATTATTTTGTTTGTCCTCATCTACGGAGGGAAGATTTTAATATCTACATTTTCACAGATGGGGAAACTGAGGCCATGCAAGTTAAGTATTAATAGAAAGCTAATAACAGAGCTGGGACTGGAGCTCACATCTCTTAATTCCTAGCCAGATACCTAATTTAGTCTAAGTAAACATTAGCATTTTTTACCTGGGAGATAGATAGATGAATCGATGGATTCATTCGCTTATTCATTTATTTCACAAACGTTTATTGTATATTATGTTCCGAATATATGTGTGTGAAACACATATGAAAATATTTAATCAATTTAGTTGCTAAATATCCACATTGTCAAGCAAAAAGCTTACTCTAGTGCTTTACTGATGTATGTAGGGAGATATGTCTTTTTTAAAGGATAAACTTGACTAAATACTATTCAACATGTTTAGTGCATTTACTAAGAAAGTTAATAAAAACATAAGGAAAGTCTTTCGGAGTAAGTAATAGTATAACTATTCTAGAAATTAGTAAAAATGGAAGCCCAAAGAAATAAAGAGACATATCTGACTTTCACAGCTAGTGCGTGCCTGAGCCAGGATTTTGGATTCCCTCTTCAGCTTTGCTTCCTGTTTTGAAAAGGACAGCTTTTCTCTGAGTTAATTACTGGGAACTCTTCTACCTCTGTAGAAGATGCTTTTGTACTTGTTCATTCTTTCAAAATAACAGTCTGTGTTTTCTATCATTGATTAGGAATGAAGAAGGGTTCCTGTGTAACTGGAGCCTTCCTTTTCTTAACATTTACCCTAACATAGAAGTATAGGAGCTGAAAAAGGTCATTAATTCTTATATATCTGCCTTTAGAAAAGACTATATCTTAAATATCAGATATAGACTTTTTGCTCTCCTTTTCTTAAGGCTCCCAAGAATTTTCCTATCAGTTTTTTTTTGTTTTTGTTAAGCACCTTTTTCTTCTTTCCTGGGGCATAAATCCTGCCTCATGACTACTAACTCACCTGTTAGATTAAGTACACTGTTATAAATGATTGTAAAAACATGGTGGGAAGGCTTAGCACGGTGTCTCATGTTGAGTTTAGTACTACCCCTACCCTTTCTGAAGATTCATTAAGAGCTTCAAGATACTAAGTATACCCATTGATGTCAATTTTTGTTTGTCCTTTAAATTAAAAAACAACAAAAATAGTCTTTGAGCTTAATTGTATTTAAATTCATCCACGTTGGTGATTTATAATATGTTTGGTGACTCCCTGTGCAATTCAGTTAGGAACATCTGCAGCACTATAGTGGGCTGCTGTGACCACTTTAATTTTATTTCTGACCTTAGAGCATAAAGCAGCAGCATCTGACAATGCAGATAAATCTCTATGCTCATCTACCCATCACTCTTCCCTATAGTCACACAACTTAGTCAGATAAGTGTATGTTTTTTGTATGTGTGTTTTAAATAATCTCTCAGAAAAGAGATTTCATAAAATTTCTGAATGCCTTTCTCAGACTTTTGGGAAGGGGTAATGGGACTGAAACGTCTAAACAAATCTCCCAAACCATCTATTCTCTTCCTTCTCCAACTTTAATGATTTTGAAATGCACCTTTATTGTTTTTTTCAGATTTTACTACAACATATGTTATAAAACCATTAGAACTATGAGGAAATTTAATATATTTTCAGTAAATAAGTAGTGAATATTCTTATAATAGCTTCAAAGAGCACTCTGAAAAGTATTGATAGTTATTTAAATTAGTATATTTTTATAAGTAGCATAGAAAGAACCCTGCATTTGTTGTTATGAAAATGTGCCAGTTTTCTAAGCATTAAAAATCAATGAGTTTAGCTGTATCATGTGTAATAGAAACACCAATATACCCACTTTGAGGCTATTTAGGTACTTATATTCCTTCCTTTAAATTTTTAACATTTTCTCATCTCTTTACTTACAGAAATTTTTCTTTTAATTTCAGAGACGATAGTGAGTCATATTTTTGTTTATACAACAGAAGCTTAGAGATTGCTATTAATTTCCAGAGATTAAGTTTTTTTTAATGTCATTGTCCCTTCTTTCCTTTCTTTATCCCTGATTTCTTCCACAGCAAAGATACTTCAATATAAGTATTCCTTTTCTAAAAGTAAGTAAACTTAAAAATTCTAGTGTGCAGTCTGATCAGATTAATTAGTGGGTCATCATTATTCATTATAGCATTCTTTTAAAGATACTTTCCTCTAGCATATTTTTATCTTTTAATAATAGCTCATTAGCTTCTTTTTTATTAATATCTTTAATTGACAAATCATAATTATATATATTTACAGGGTACAATGTGATGTTTTGATATATTTATATATTTATACAATGTGGAATGGTTTGATCAAGCTTATTAACATATCCCTCATCTAACATCATATTTTGGGGTGAGACTTGAAATTTACTTTCTTGGTGATTTTGGAATGTACAATCCATTATTATTAGGTAATACTCACCCTGCTGTACAGTAGAACTCAAAACTTATGCTTCCTAACTGAAACTTTGTACCCTTTGACCAACATCTCCCCATTCCTTGGCCCCCTCCCCCAGTCTCTGGTAACCACTGTTCTACTCTCTACTACTATGAGTTTGACTTTTTTAGATTCCACAGAGGTCATATAGTATTTGTCTCTCTGTGCCTGGCTTATTTCACTTAGCATAATGTCCTCCAGGTTCATCCATGTTGTTGCAAATGATAGAATCTCCTTTTTTCCCCTGAGGCTGAATAGTATTCCATTAAGTATATATGTGACATATTCTTTATTCATCTGTTGAAGGACACGTAGGTTGATTATAAATCTTGGCTATTGTGAATAATGCTATAATAAAAATGGGAGTTCAGATACCATTTTAACATATTGATTTCAATTCCTTTGGATATGTGCCCAGGAATGGGATTGCTGGATCTTATGGTGGTTCTATTTATACATTTTTGAGGAGCCTCCATACTGTTTCCCATAATGGCTATACTACTTTACTTTCCCAGCGACAGTGTACAAGTGTTCCCTTTTCTCCACATTATTGCCAACACTTATCTTTCATCCTTTTGATAATAGCCATTCTAACAGGTATGAGGTAATATCTCATTGTGGTTTTAATTTGCATTTTCCTGATGGTTAGTGATGTTGAGCATTTTTTCTTGAACCTGTTGGCCATTTGAATGTCTTCTTTTGAGAAATGTCTGTTCAGGTCCTTTGCCCATTTTTTAGTCCAGTTTTCTTGCTATTGAGTTCTGTGAGTTTCTTATATATTTTGAATATTAACCCCTTAATAAACATGGTTTGCAGATATTTTCTCCCACTCTGGGTTGTCTCTTCACTCTGTTAATTGTTTCCTTTGCTGTGCAAAAGCTTTTTAGTTTGATGTAATCCTATTTGTCTATTTTTGCTTTTGGTACCTGGGCTTTTAGGGTCATATTTAAAATACTATTGCCCAGTGTCATGGAGCTTTTCCCCCATATGTTCTTCTAGTAATTTTACAGTTTTAGGTCTTATATTTGTATTTGGTCCATTTTGAGTTGATTTTTGTATGCGCTGTGAGATAAGGATCCAATTTTATTCTTCTATATGTGGATATCCAGTTTTCCCATCATCATTTATTGTAGAGGCTGTCTTTTCTCCGTGTTTCTTGGCACCTTTGTTGAAAATCAATTGGCCGTAAATGCGTCGGGACATTTCTGGCTTTTCTGTCGTATTCTGTTAGTCAATGTGTCTGTTTTTATGCCAGTACTATGCTGTTTTGATTACAACTGCTTTATAATGTAGTCTGAATTCTGGGAGTGTGATACCTCCAGCTCTGTCCTTTTTGCTCACGATTGCTTTGGCTATTTGGGTTTTTTGTGGTTCCATGTGAATTTTAGAATTGTTTTTCCCATGTCTTTTAAAAGTGACGTTGGAATTTTGATAGGAATTGCCTTAAATCTGTAGGTCACTTTGGGTAATATGAACATTTTAACAATATTAATTCTTGTAATTGTAAGTACAAAGTATCTTTCCATTTATTTGTGTTTTCTTCAAATTCTTTTATCAGTGTTTTTAGTTTTTAGTATACAGATCTTTTACCTCCTTGGTTAAATTTACACTTAAGTATTTTATTTTTTTGTTGCTATTGTAAATGGGATTGCTGTCTTAATTTCTTTTGTGTAGTTTGTTGTTAGTGTATAGAAATGCTACTGATTTTTGTTTGTTGATTTCATATCCTTCATCTTTACTGAATTGATGTATCATTTCTAACAGTTTTTTGGTGTTTAAGGGTTTTTATGTATAAGGTCATGTCATCAGCAGAGAAAATTTTACTTCTTCTTTTTCTATTAGGATGCCTTTTATTTTTTTCCCTTGCCTAATTAGTCTGGCTAGGATTTCCAGTACTATCTTGAAAAGAAGTGGGCATCCTTGTCTTGTTCCTAATCTTAAGAAAAAGCTTTCAACTTTTCACTATTGACTGTAATGTTAGCTATGGGCTAAATATATGGCCTTTATTGTGTTAAGGTACATTCCTTCTGTACAGAATCTGTTGAGAGTTTTTCTTATGAAAGGGTGTTGAATTTTGTCAAATGCTTTTTCTGCATCTATTGAGATGATCATATGGTTTTTAATCCTTCATTCTGTTAATGTGGTGTATCACATCTATTGATTTGTGTATGTTGAACTATCCTTGTATCTCAGGAATAAATTCCTCTTAGTCATGGTGAATAATTCTTTTAATGTGATGTTGAATTTGGTTTGCTAGTGTTTTGTTGAGAATGTTTTCATCTATACTCATTCATCAGCGATATTGACCTGTGGTTTTCTTTTCTTGTAGTGTTCTTTTCTGGTTTTGGTATCAGGGTAATGCTAGCATTACGAAACAAGTTTGGAAAAGTTCACTCCACTTTGATTTTTTTTGGAAGAATTTGAGAAGGATTGGTACAAGTTCTTTAAATGTTTGGTAGAATTCAGCTGTCAAACTGTCTGGTCCTGGGCTTTTCTTTGATGGGAGACTTTATTACTGATTCATTCGCCTTACTCATTATTGGTCTATTCAGACTTTCTATTTCTTCATGATTCAGTTTTGGTAGGTTGTTTGTGTCTAGGAATTTATCTTGTTTCTTCTAGGTTATCCAATTTGGTGGCGTATAATTGCTCATTGTAGCTTCTTAGGTTTTTTGTATTTCTGTATTATCAGTTGTAATGCCTCCTCTTTCATTTCTGATTTTATTTATTTGAGGCTTCTGTCTTTTTTCCTTAGTCTAGCTAAGTGTTTGTCAATTTTGTTTATCTTTCAGAATAACTCTTAGTTTTGTTGATTTTTTTTTCTATTGTTTTTCTAGTCTGTATTTCACTTATTTCTGCTCTTATCTTTGTTAATTTCTTCCTTCTGCTAACTTTTGGCTTAGTTTGTTTTTCTTTTTATAGTTACTTGAGGTATAATATTAGATTGTTTATTTGAGGTCTTTCTTTTTTGATGTAGGCATTTATTGCTGTAAATTTCCCTTTTAGAACTGCTTTTGCTGCATCCCATAAATTTTGGTATGCTGTATTTTCATTTTTGTTTTTCTCAAGGTATTTTTTGATTTCCCTTTCTTCTTTGACCCATTGTTTGTTCAGGAGTATGTTGTTTAATTTCCAAGTTTATGAATTTTCCAAGATTTCTCCTGTTATTGATTCCTAGTTTCATACCATTGGGATCAGAAAAGATACTTGATATGATTTCAGTACTCTTAAATTTGTTAAGACTTGTTTTCTGGTCTAACATATGATCTATCCTGGAGAATGTTCTGTGTGTGCTAGAGAAGAATGTGTATTCTGATGCTGTAGGATGGAATGTTCTGTATATGTCTGTTTGGTCCAGTTGGTCTAAAGTATAATTCAAGTCTACTGTTTCTTTGTTGATTTTCTGACTAGATGACCTATTGTTGAAAGTGGGGTATTGAAGACTGCTGCTATTATTGTAGTGCAGTCTATCTCTCCCTTTAGATCATTTAATAGTTACTTTATATATTTAGTTGCTCTGATGTTGGGTGCATATATATTTGTAATTATTATATCCTCTTGATGAATTGACCCCTTTATCGTTGTATAATGACCTTCTTTGCCTCTTTTTACAGTTTTTCTTATATAACTACCCCTACTCTCTTTTGGTTTTCTTTTGTGTGGAATATTTTTTTCCATTTCTTCACTTTTAGTCTATGTGCATCCTTATGAGTAAAGTGAGTGTCTTGTAGGCAGCATATAGTTGGGCCATGTTTTTATTATCCATTCAGCCACTCTGTGTCTTTTGGTTGGAGAATTTAATCTGTTTACATTCAAGGTGATTATTGATAGATTAGAACTTGCTACTGCCATTTTTAAATTTATTTTCTGGTTGTTTTGTAGATCCTTTGTTTGTTTCTTCCTCTCTCGCTGTCTTTTGTGGTTTGATGGTTTTCTGTAGTGGTATGTTTGAACTCTTTCTTTTTATGTTGTGTACAACTTCTATGGGTTTTTGCTTTGTGTTTACCCCCAAATTTACAGAGAACATCTTATACTTACTACAAGCTGTTTTAAGCTAATGACAACTTCACTTTAATCACATACAAAAACTCTACACTTTTACTCCCCTCCCCCACATTTTATGATTTTGATGTCAAAATTTACATCTTTTTCGAATTTGTATCCCTTAACAATTTATTGTAACTAGAGTTGTTTTTAATAATTTTATCTTTCAACCTTCACATTAGAGATAAAATTGCTTTACACACCACCATTAAAGTACTAGAGTGTTATGAATATGATTATATATTGCTTATACCATTCAGTTTTGTACTTTCATGTTTTAGGTTATTAATTAGTGGCTTTTTATTTTAGCTTAAAGAACTCACTTTAGCAATTGCTGTAAGGTGGGCAGAGTGGTGATGACCTTCCTTAGCTTTAGTTGGGAAAAGTTTTTATTTCTCCCTCATTAATGAAGGACAGCTTTGTTGGGTAAAGTATTCTTGGTTGGCAGGGTTTTTATTTTTTCCTTTGTCACTTTGAATACATCATGCCATTCCCTCTTGGCTTGCAGGGTTTTTGCTGAGAAGGCCACTAATTGCCATATTGGGCCTCCCTTGTATGTGATGTTTCTTATCTCTTGCTGCTTTTAGAGTTCTTTCTTTGTCTTTAATTTTTGATAGTTTCGTTATGATGTCTTAGTGAACTTCTGTTTGTGTTGAATTGGGTTGGAGATATCTGAGCTTCCTGTAACTGAATGTTGGTATCTTTCCCCAGATTTGGAAAATTTTCAGCCATTATTTCCCTAAATATGGTTTCTGGCCATGTTTCTCTCTCTTCTCCTGAAACTCCTATTATACGAATGTTATTTCTCTGGATGGTGCCCCATAATTCCTGTGGGCTTCATTCTTTATTCTTCATTATTTTTTTTATTTTTGCTCTTCTGACTGGATAATTTCAAACATCCTGTTTTTGAGCTCACTCATCCTTTCTTCTGCTTTATCAAGTACGCTATTGAAGCTTTTTATTGAAGTTTTCAGTTACTTTATTTTCTATCTCTAGGGTTTCTATTTGGTTTTTATTATTGTTTCTATTTCTTTGTCAAAATTCCTGTTTTGTTCATGAATTGTTTTCTAAATTTAATTTAATTTTCTATCTATATTTTCTTGTAGTTCCTTGAACTTCAAAAGGATTATTGTGAATTCTTTGTCAGTCATTTCATAGATTTCCATTTCTTTACGGCCCATTATTGGAGCTTTATTAATTTCTTTTGGTGGTACCATATTTCTCTGATTCTTCATAATCCTTGTGTCCTTGTGTTGGTGTCTGTGGATTTGAGGAAATATCCACCGCTTCTGGCCTTTGCAGGTGTTCTTTAGTGGGGATATACTTTCATTATTTAGTCTAGCCTAGGATTCTGGGTGGGCTACCTGGTAGTGACCATAGGCAGGCAGACCTTGGTGTCAGGTTCTCTAGCTGGGCTGCTACCTGTGCTTCAGGGTTGGTTGGGGCTACTGGCTGTGCTCCATGGTCTGGTGAGACCACTGACTGGGCTCTATGATCACCTCTGATTGGGCAGAATTGCAGGCTGTGTTCCCTGGCTGGGTGCCACTGCTATTTGGGGTCTGTAATTGGGTGGGGCCTCCAGCTTGGGCTAACGTTACTGCTTGACTTCTCAGGACAGGCAGGGCCAGAGGTTGTGCTCCACAAATATGCACAGTTGCCAGTTTGCTTCCCTGCATGGGCCTGGGCAGAACCTTAGCCTGAGCTCTAAAGTTTGGTGGAATCACTGCTTGACTGCTAAGGTCAGGTGTGGCTAGATACTCTGCTCTGCAGATATGCAGGGATGTTTGCCTCCCAACCTCAGGAAGCTGTATGCAGAGCTACAAGGTTGGGCAGGGTCATCACTCAACTGCTAGAGTCTGGCAGGGCCAGATGCTCTCCTCCACAGATATAAGTGGATGTTCACTTGCCTCTGGGCCCAGGGAAGCCTTAAGCAGAGCATTGAGACTCTGCTGAAGGCTTGGGTCGGGGAGGTGGTAGGGACTCGACCCTGGCAGACGTGTTGGCTATGCTTTCTGCAGAGCAATGCTATTGGCTCTTCTCTCTTGTTGGGCACCTGCATTGGCTGGAATGCAGAGCCATCCCCAAGATCCATGCACTGGTGGTTGTGCCCTTCTATGTTTCGAGCTAACCTCAGGTACTCTAACCCTGTTGAAACAAGTGGGGCAAGATAGAAGTGGGCCTCCTGTGAAGCATCCCAGAAAGCCAGAGAAGCTGAATGTCCACCTCCAGCTCTCTTTTCCCACTATAGAAATTGTTGGCCCAGAGGAATCCTGTCTGTGTGGTGCTGTGCCAGCTTAGGGGAGGGGCAACATGGTCAGAGTGAAACTGTTCCTCTTACCCTTCTAATGTGACTCTTCTCAGTTCTGTGGTCCAAGAGGGTATGTCAGCCTCACTCCTGAGTTCTAGGATATTCATGAAGGCATACTTGTCTGTGGATAGTTGCTAGTTCGATTTCTGTGAAGGGCACTGGAGCTAGGAAACTCTTATTCCACCATTATGCTGATGTCACTCTCCTCATTACCTTCTTAAAAGAGGTATGAGAAGTGGCAGGAGCCATTGCCATTTGAAGAGCAATCAGAAGTCAAGATAGAGCATGTTTAAAATGACCATGTAAGCCAGGTTGGAAAAAATTTGTTTTTCCTTTTGTAGGAAAAAATCATTCAGTCTGTATCCAGAGATATAATCACTTCTGTTAGTATAGAGATTTCCTTTTAGTTTTTATGTTTGTGTGTGTGACTGTTCATTTTTTAAAGAGTATTGTATCTGTGTTATTTATGGCCTGCTCTTTTTAATTTAATCTTATATAATGAACATTTCCCTATGGATACATATTCTTTACATCATGACTATAAGTGGCTATAATGCAGTTATACTATAATTTAACTGAATCAGTTTGCTTTTTTGAAAACAAAGATATATATGTCCATTTATTTTCTATTATAGATAATATCTTTGTAAATACAGCCTCTTTGATAGGATACATTTTTACAAATGCAAATTGGTGGGTCAAAGAGTATGAGATATACAAATCTTTTATGTCTTCTGAAGTGTATTGACAGTTTGCTCTCCAGAAGTTATACCCCAACAACAGTACCTACCTCTCCAACCCTCTCTGACAATGGGCATTATTCTTATTTTACTGTGAATTTGATAACCAAAAAAATCACATTTTAAAATTTTGAATTACCTGATTAAAAGTTGAACTTAAAATATGATTATTGGCTAGTTGAATTTTTTGTTAATTATCCATTGATGTCCTTTGTATCTTTGCTTAAATTGGTATGCTTATCTTTTTATCATTGATTTGTTAGACCACATAAGATCAATTTAAATAGCCTTCAGAATGGCTTTAGTAGGACTACTAATAAAAGCTGCCATCAAATGAACACCCATTTAGGCTGAAATTGCACTAAACACTTTACCCTTAACATCTTATTATTTTAAGCTTCATTGTAATTCTGAAGTATCTATCTTCATTTACAATTGAAGAAATTGAGATTCGGAAAGGTTAAGTGACTTGCCCAAGGTGACAGCTAATGATGGCACTAGGATTTGATTCCATTTTTGTCTAACTTCAAACCCTGTGTGGTTTTCCTTGTACACTTTTCTGTTGCCTAGCTGTTGCTTATACCTAATTATGCCAGATAATTATCTCTAACCATCCTTTTTTTTCTAATATGGTTCCAGTGCAGATGTATATTGAATGGAGGAAAATAACTTAATTTCTCACAGAATTCATAGTAAATAAATAGTGTATTTTACATTTTCCTTTGTATCTTAGGCTAATTTCCTTTGTATATGAGGCTAATTTTTCATTGTAAGGCTCTATTTGCTGTGTTGCTCAAGAATAAAGCATCTCCATACCTTAAAAGACAAAAAATTTCTGAGCCTCTATTTTTAGATAAAATAATAGATTTGATACAAACCAAGATTTTTAATCATTTGTTATTTTAATTTACTCTTGCCAAGGCATATTCTGTGATTTTGTGCTTTTAGTTGCTTGTTTCCATATTAAGAACCAGTGCTTCCTTCAAATCCTTGTTTTTAAAGATAGAGATATATATAAATGAATGAAAGAAACAGGTTAAAAAATAATTAGTGTAATAAATTCTTCTTAACAGAACTTTACAGAACAGTATGGCAAAGCTTCTCTCAGATCTTAGTGTGGACAGTGCTCGCTGCAAGCCTGGGAATAACCTTACCAAATCACTTCTGAACATTCATGACAAACAGCTTCAACATGACCCAGCCCCTGCTCACACTTCCATAATGAGCTACCTAAATAAGTTAGAAACAAATCACAGTTTCACACATTCACAACTGCTTTCTGCAATTAAAAATGAGGAAACCATAGAGCCAGACAGACCCCATGAAAATGTTCTGCCTTCCAGAGGCCCTCAACATAGTAACACTAGGGGCATGGAGGAAGTATCCATACCTGGAATTATTTCTACCCTTTCAAAACAGGGTTCTGATGAAGGGAGTGAAACTATGACTTTAATTGAAGATGAGTGTAGTTTGGATAATACAATTTACATTCCTTTCGCTAGAAGTACTCCAAAAAAAAAATCACCGCTTTCTAAGAGAATATCCCCTCAGCCACAAATAAGTGTAGCTACAACACAGCCAATCAGCAATAGTGGACTTGTCTCTGAAAAAGAAAATAAACTGTGTGCACCCATAGTTTGTTCTTCTTCAACAAAGGAAGCAGAAGCTGCACCTGAAAAACTTTCCAGAACAGCTGATATGAAGGACAAACAGCTCCTCAAGAAAATAAAGGAAGCAATTGGTAAGATCCCTGCTGCCACTGAAGATCCAGAGGAACAGGCTGCATGTCACGGCCTGTCAACTTGTCACAGCAACAGCATTCAAGTGAAAGGCAATACTGTCTCTGATGGTAGTGTTTTAAATTCTGACTTGATGTCTGACTGGAGCATCTCCTCTTTTTCAACTTTCACTTCTCGTGATGAACAAGACTTCAGAAATGGCCTTGCAGCCTTGGATGCCAACATAGCTAGACTCCAGAAGTCCTTAAGGACTGGTCTTCTGGAGAAATGAATTCAACAGAAAACTAATTGAGTGCTTCTTCCTTTTAAGAATAGAACTTGGCTATATTGAAGGTATATTTTAAGTTTCTTTAGAGAAATAATGTTTTATGTTACTATATGTGAAATTGTACAAATAATAAATTTATTATTGGAATATATTAACACTGTGGAGCTTATAAAACAAGTCATCTTAATAAATTGACAATGCTAAAAGAAAAAAGTTGTAGGTAACTAGGAGAGTATTATAAGTAATGTTTTAATTTAGCACTTAGCAGTTAGAGTTGTTTTATTAATATGTACCTGCTGGGTTAAGGGTGCAGGTTGAAAGGATTCTCTGGTTGTCTTAAAGGATAATAAGGGAGTCTCTGGGTACAATTTATTATATTCAAGCTAGAGTTTCTTTCCTGTTTCAGTATACCTGTTTATTTTTTAAATGGCATTGTGTTTTTATATGAGATGCTCTCTGCTACAGGCTAGTGGTCTTGGTGAGATATGTAAACGTTACATATCCACCTCTTAAAAAAAAAACATTGATTGGTCCAAGAAAATATAGATAATATCCTAAGTTCTTAAAATTTTGGCACTTTTAATTGTCTTTATCCTGAATGCATGTTTTAAGGCCTTTAAAAAATAAAGTCAGACTGATAAAGAAGTGCTAACAGATAAGCTTTAGTTTTGGAAATTTTTTTTAATATATAAGAAATGTTTATTTGTTTTTATACTTATTATATTTGAACATGATAGAATTTGTAAATCTTGGCATTTTTTGTAATTCTGCCTTTGTGGGTCAATTTTTTTTTTCCAGCACTTTAGCTGAGAACATTCTCTATTCTATAAATAATATGAACTAGGTTGATCTTTCTGCTTCTCTATACCAACACTTCTTAACTACCCAGTGTCACCTCCTTCCATGTAAGCAGCACATTTTAACTCTTAGAAAGATGAGTGTTGTACTATCACTAATACTTTGTACTATGTACTCACCTGCCCAGTGTTTAGTACTTGGACAGGTGTCCCATCATCAAAGAATGTTCTGCTGATCCCAGAACCTCCTTCTGCTGTTGTTTTAGGTGTTAGCACTACAACTTTTGAAGGACCCAACTATAGTCTCTTTGACATGTCGACACTTTCCAGGTGGAGATTTTTTTAAGTCTAAAATTATTGAATGAATTCTAAACTATTTTCATGGAAGTGTCCATTAACATTTTAAATTTTCTAACTTCCAATATTCATAAATTAATTCATTGGCTTCTTATTTGGAGGTAATGGGCCACAACTTTTTTAACATGTAAGTTCAGAAATACAAAACAATAAAGCAAGGAAGAAAATTGTGTCATCTGTTTACTCCCTGTTATTCATATGCAAAAGTGAATTCTTAAGATTATTATATGGTACTACAAGAAGATAGTCCTATTTTGCCCTTAATACAGAGCAGGCATCCTTATATGCAAAGGAAATTTTAAAATACCTGTGGGTTCAGTTAATTAATGGTTAATAATTTGATTGAAGAACAAATGAGACTGGAAATTCCTTGAGGAACCTTCACCAGAAGTTTACTATTTATTTGGTATAAGATGTACATATGACAAGATAGAAACATGAAAGAATTTGGTTAAATCCCAAGATAGAAAATGACCCTGGCGAAATGGATGGTATAGACAGTGAGTTTCATAGAAGAAGTTTAGAGCAGAAAGAAGCCAAGAGTAGAGGAAGACCTAGACGAGGTGAAACTTCATTTGGATCTTGAAGAATATATAGGATTTTAATAATCCTGTGAATAGCCTTAAATGTTTACCCCATATAGAGTCAGCATCATCAAAATGTGGGGATTGGTTGAATGTGGTATATTGGGAGGGTGGTGGTAGACCAACCCCACTGAAATTGAGGGGCAGAGGGGGTGGTAATAGTAAATGAAGGAAACACAACTAGAAGAGTTGGGGTCACTTGTGAAGTATCTTGAGCTCCAGGCTGAGGAATATCCATTAAACATGAAGTCACTGAGGTGTTTGGGTATCTTTGGTGGTGGTGTTTTTTTTTTTAATTGAGGATCACCAGATGAAGTTGCATGTTCTTAAAATTTCATAGAGTGATAGTAAACAGGAAGGATTAGAGGAGGGAGAGACTGGAGACCACTTAGAAGGCTGTTGCAGTAGTCCAGACATAAGGTCCTTTGGTATTAAAAGTGAAAAAAGAAGAGGTAAATTGAAGGTGATTTTTCAATAGGCTCAGTGACTTCATAAGGAATGAAGGAGAAGGAGAAGGAAAAATCAAAGATGACTCCGAGGTTTCCAGTTTGGCCAGTTTGAGGTAACTGAGCACTGTTTTAACAGTACTGACAATGGAGAGTGGGATAAAAAGGGAAAAAGTGCCCATTCTCAGTAGTCCTCTTTAGATCCTCTCACCAAGAATCAGCACAACTCAGTCTCAGAAAGGTCAGTGTGACCCCAAGTCCCAGCCCTCTCACAGCCTTTTCAGATGTCCCAGAGTGTGAAAAGCGTATTGGTGGATGGAGTAGCCCCTAACCTCTGACAGATTGAATTTAGTATCTCTTGATCGATATTGGGTGTGGAATGAGAACCATCCTCCAGCATTTTGTCACCATCTTGCTGTCCTTTCTTGGCTCTGTGGAGGTAATACACAAGCTCTTTACAATGGATTTAGTATTTGTGAACATTGAAGATGAAAGAATATGATTCTTTTTGACCAAGTGTAGAGATCCTAGGAGCAGGGCTAAAGAACCAAAGAAGCACTTAGTACACAGTCTTCTCTTAGTTCTGCCACCTGTGGAGTTCAGTAAATCTTCTAGAAATCTTTACTTTTCACTAATGGTAGCATTTTATTTGTCAAGTGCCTTAAAAGTTATAAAAGCCTACTTCAACTACTGGGAAAGTAGGGCAGAATTGCAAAGCCTGCTTAGGTAGAAAGGGTGTGCAACCTAATCACAACTAAGTATGTATCTAGTGCTCACGTTGTAGGGTGATTGCCTCAGATAAAGACTCATTCATTCATTCAGTGAATGAAATGAAAGCTCTGATATGTGCCAGCTACTATTACAAGCTTGGAAAATACAGCAGTAAACAAGACAGACATTCTCTGTCCTCAAGGAGCTTACATAATGGTGAGACACAGCAAAGGAACATATAGTAGTAAGTTCTATGAAGAAAAATAAAGCAGAGTAAGGGGACAAAGCGTGACAGAATTGGCAAAAGTTTTAATTATTAGGGTGAGGCCTCCCTTTTAAAAATTATGTTCAGGGGTCCAGAATTTAAGCAACCATGAGGAAAAGTTGGATTTCATTTGCAAGATCCCTCTTAATCATTTTTCAAATGTTAATTCTAGATTTCCTTTTCAGAATTGCTTAAGCACATGGGTTCCAAGACTATATAGCACACCTTACAAACACACTGCAAAATCCCTTATATTTTCTTAATATACCACTTACAGAGAACTGGGCACTATTTTATTTAAAGTAGTTGGCTTGAGCTAGACCTCCCAGAGAATTACTAGAAATGATAAGATCTTGGAGACTTCTAAAGGATTTAAAAGTTGAGTTTTCAAAAGATAACTTTAGAAGTTATCTATCTCACCATCATACCCAAAGAAGGAAACTGTTCTACAGTGATCCCTACTACTGGAAGATCCCAAGCACACCATGTGTATTCCTTCTGCCTGGAGGACCCCTTGACCCAGGCCGTTCCTGACAAATTTTTATTCTTTCCTCAAATTCACAGTAGCACTTCTAGACCTTGTGTATGCTTCTGTTCATGCATGATCAGTTTACATGTCAGCCTTTCCTACCCTCTACTCCTCTTGAGGGCAAAGACCAAGATTGATTCACCTTTGACTCCTCTCTTGACACTTGGTGACAGTCATATAGTAGGCACTTAATAACTATTGTTGGACTTAACTAAATTTCTGACAAATGGTCATCTGGGCATCACTTGTTTTCTCTTGGTGTTGGTAAGTTCATGAAGCAGCTTGTTTATAGCTTGATTACACACATCTAAGTTCTTGACATTAGCCTCCGTGTACCTTTTATTTTTATTCCTGTTACTTCTGAAGCCTAATTCCCTTATTAGCAGACATTTGCACACAGCTTGTGCTGTGGAGAAGCCACAGATTCTTAAATATTTAGGAGGGGAGATAGGACAGAAACATTTTTTTAATCATGTCTCTAGTGCAAAGTAGCCTACCTCATCAATTTGTAGGAGGGATAAATGTAGGCAAAGTACTCGAAAACTGCAGGGCACTGTACAGTCTTTCACTTATGACAACATTTAAAGAGCCCTTACCATCCTGCTTGCCCTCTTCTCATGTCCACCAGTTTGTTAATGACTCCCTTAAAATTTAAATCCAGCAATGAGCAATGATCTCCAGATGTGATCTGATCAAGTAGAATACAGTTAGATTATCATTTCCTATGATCTTGTTACAGTTATCTTAAAATGGACAAAGATTGAGTTGGATAACATTAGGGTTGTAGTTAGTTTCCAGATAATATTCACATTGTCATTCTCAGTGTTGAGTGGCATCATGGTAAGGCAGCTCAGGGGGTGGGGGTGGGGGGTAGGGAAGGTCTTGTCTAGCTAGAAATTAGCATTTCCTTAACGCTAACCTGAAAGACCAAGATTCTGACCAGGTAAGTGGTCTCAGCTGCCTCTAAAGAGCTCATATTTACCAAAAACTCAGAGTGCTTGTTCTTGAAGCCAGGTATGCTGCTAGAGGCCATAAAGAATGGCAATATAAAAACTAGAATATGGAAACTGAAACTAAGCAATATTAAAGACATTTGCTCAAGGCCACATGCCTAACACCTTAAACCAGTTATTGTGATTCTCAGTTGACTTTGTTATGCTGTCTCCCTGATAACAGCTGTCTCATGACCACTTGAACCCTTGGGGCCCCAAATCTGTCACAAGAATGTAGCTCTATGCCATTCTCCCTCTACTAGCATGGTCTGATAATAAAGAATTGTTGTGAGGATTAAATAAGATAATGTGAAAATGTTTTGTGAACTGTAAACATTAAATAGATGATAATGATTACTAATTTATATGTAGTTGGTCAATGTGTATATATGTGTATATGCTGTAAGAGACACTCAAGGTTTAACTTTTGCTTTATGAAAGGCACGCAGTGTTCTTAAAATGTTTAGTATGTGGCATAATGCTAATAAAACAACTTTGCCACCTGTCACTTGGCCAAATCCATCAAAATTCATTATTGAAACTTGTTTTAAAGTAGATGATGGGTTTTTCACCCATCAACACTGGCGTTCAAGGACGGTGAGTTCTGACATTTCCAGGACCCCAGCACTATCTTCTGCTTAGCCTGAGGGTTAGAGGGCTCATTTCTCCATGGAGATCTCAAGGAGACGTGCAGAACAATCACAAACTATCCAAGAGGTAAACTTGGTCCTTGGGCCGGGTGCAGTGGCTCACACCTGTAATCCTAACCCTCTGGGAGGCCGAGGTGGGAGGATCACTTGAGCTCAGGAGTTCTACACCAGCCTGAGCAAGAGCGAGACCCTGTCTCTATAAAAATATTTTAAAAAATTAGAAAAAAAACAACCCAAACTTGGTCCCCTTTGGAGCAGCAGGCTTACATGTTTGTTCAAATCTATAACAAGGAATGTCGTCAGCTGCTCAGTAGAGAGCACACAGCCAAGGTACATATTTTCATCCCATCATCCTTTCCAGATTATTTTGCACTTGGCTGTGAGCTCTAGGCCAAGAGTGGAGTAGGAGACCAGAATCAAATATTTTAGAAGTCAGCAGCTCCAGAACAAGCAGAACAGACTTTCTTGGATTGTAGTAGTTTGTTTGAGGTTTGGCGAGAAGAAAGGAGTAAAGGAAAAATAATTTTCAAACCCAGAGCCTCAATGGATGGAGAGAAAATCTTTTTCTTTTCCCTTTTTTTTTTTTTTTAGGTCAGTCAATACTATTAGACTTGCTATCTTAGGACAGAGAGATGGAGTGGTAGAAAATGTGACAAAAACTAGAGCAAGTTGATAAATACATACTTCAATAAGTAGATCTTCACTATTTAGAGCAGTGAGCTATATTCTACCATTCCACTCTTCCCCCCACCACAAAGCTAATGATCATTTTTTCATAGTCCTCTGTCACCACCTCTTCCCTCCCCACATCTCAACCAGTCTAAAAATCTGTCTGGTCGTATTTTTCTAATGATGGATGACTAAACATAAAGCAACTCCTCTCAACCCCTAAGATACCCAGGAAGTGTATGAAAATGTAAATTGTAGTTTCGTATCCTTGGCCAAATTTTGGGAAAATGTCATGGTATATCATTGATTAGTATAAAACACTTAAACAGGCAATGATAGTTTAAGTCTGAGAAAGTTTATTTGAATAACATGGAGAGCAAGAACAGTGGATCAGGAGTCAGGTGACTGAGTGACTGTGCTGTATGACCTTCATTCATTTACAATTTATTAGCTCTCTACTGGCACTACATACTGACATACTGAGCATTTAAAAATAAATAGACAAAGTGTGCCTTTGAAGGGCCTAGAGACTCAGCACTTCCCAAAGGAGGAGATGTAATCTCAAAGACTCTTGAAATGCTAAATTTTCCAAGGATAAGACTTCCAACACCAAAGGAACTAGCCACATAGCACATCCTCCTGCCATGTTGGTGTCATACAGAATTTCAGCTTTGGATTACTGTTCTTTCTCTCTTTCTTCCTTTAATACTCTTATCTTTGGTGTCCTCCATATTTATTTTTCTTCTGGCTGATGTTAATTTCAAAGATTATCTTTGGGTGGTAACTCTCTGAGGACTTGAATATTTTTATTTCACCTTTACATTTAAATAGATGACGTCATTTTTTTTTTTTTACATTGTAAAAATGGTAGTGTAAAGTTGCCCTTTTCCCCCTTCTTTTGTAGAAACTGAGAAGAATACAAACTCCATTTGTGCAAGAAACTAGGAGACAGCTCTAAAACTAAGCCACAAAATAGCTAGAAGGACTTCCAAAAGCAGTTATCAAGCAGGAGCGCATAGGAGAGGAAATAGCATGCTATGGCTTCAGATAGCAAAAAGAGCTAGCAGAGTACATTTCTCAAAAATAGTTTATGCAGAGGGAAAAAGTTTTGAATCCTTAGTTTGTAACAATGGGAAGAGGATCCACAGGCTTTCTGTTGTGTGTATGTTGGGGGAGGAGGGTGGAGCATAGATGCCTATTGCCCATGTGGAGAAATAAACACTAAACAAATTAAGGCACAAAACTCTGATTATTAAGGAAAATTCAAGTCCTTCTTACAAGCCTTCTGCAAATAGCAGATCCAGGAAAACCTTTCTTAACTGCTTCAAAAAAAAAAAAAAAGTCATCAAAAAAGACCAGTAGAGGATCTATACTAAAATATTTTAAGGAAAAATAGAGGAAAGAAATAGGAAAACTGTAAACTAAAAACACCTAGAAGAAAAACATTGCTATAGAGTAGATAAAAGTTGTGAGTAAATATTTGGCCATGAATGTTTATGATTGAATGAAACAGCTATTTATTGAAATCAAGAGCACTGAGCAGAGAAGCAAGAGCTTAGGGACAAGATGATGAGGTAACAGGAGGACATGAAGCAAGAGCTGGCAGAACTTAGGAAAGCAGTGGGAGGAAAAATTAAACCATCTCAGAAATGAAGGCAAAATTGTAAGACAAGAGAAAAGTAGATAAATTTGAGCATGATACTTTTGATATAAAATTTACTTACTACACCATTGTCTTCCAGTTCCCAGCATGACTATTAAGAAGTCTGTCATGGAGCAGATCCTTGTTGCTTTGTAGGTGATGATAATTTTTCCCACTAGAAGCCTTTAGAATTTTCTCTGACTTAGGTTATCTTAAATGTCATTCTAATGGGTATGGGAGGTTTTGGTTTTTAACGTCTCCTGTTAGTGCTCTTTAAATCAGTGGTCTTAACATTTTTTTATAATCCTGGAAAATCTCAGTCATTATTTCTTTAAATATTTCCTTCTTGTAATTTGGTTTTCTTTCTCCTGTGATTTCTATTACACTTCTATTTCAAAACTTCATGTCTCTTAACTTTTATTTTTTTCATCTCTGTCTAAAGTTTAGACCGAATCCAAACTTCACAGAACAAATCCTTTTAATAAAGGGATTTGTTCTGTGAAATTTGGATTCAGTCAAAAAGCCGCACTCGAGGATCCAGAAGGCCACATGTGGCCCCAAGGCTGTAGGTTCCCCACCCGTGTCTGGGGGAAGTTTCCTGGTGTGAGCTTTTATCTCATCAATTTGTTCTTCAGCCATTTCTATTCTGCAGCTAAGTTCATTTATTGAGTTTTTATTTTCAATTGTTAATATTCACACAATTTGTTCTTCATCATTGCTTGCTCCTGCTTCCTATTTCCAATACTCTCCCTTATCTTGTTAAACATATTTGTTATGGGTATTTTAAATTTATGCCTGTCGGGTTCATTGATTCTGCTTCTTTTAGCATGGACTAAATGAGGTTTAGCATGTACACCTCATTTGTACCATTATTTTCCTGTGAGCTTACATTACCTTGGGAGTATATAGCTACCTAAACAGATAATGTATACCTGGGAGGAGAGACCAGACTCTAACTTAGACCCCCTTCTGATGAGTTTACGGAATTTGTGTGATGTTGTGGGGTGCTGGTTGTAGTGATAGGAAATACTCTTTAGAGTGGTGACCTCTGTTATTTCAATCTGGGTTTGATCATGTTGTGTTTCCTGTATCTTTTTTTCCTGAGCTCTGGTCTTTTTCAAGAGCTCCCTCCCTTAGGACTGGAATAGGGGCTAGGATGCTCAGGAATCAAGACATTGATCTGCACCTGTTGTTTGTTGCTCCCCACACCAGCCAGGTTCCAGCTCTGTCATAACCCAACTCAGATGCTCAGGGGCACTGAGATGGTACTGCTCCTCTGCCCCCCAGAGATGTGAAGTGAGCAGCAACTCACCCAGAACGATGTGGAAGAGAGAAGGAAATACAAGGAGAATGCTCTCCCCTAGCCCATCCTCTGCCTGACCATTTCTACTCTAGGCTGACATTTCCTATGTACCCACTGTATATATGGGACCACTTCCTGTGTCCCCAAAGGTTTCTCAATGATTTTATGGTATATTCTGTTACCCATTAACCTATCACCTAGCATTTCCATGGTGGGTTCTGAAAGAAGACCAGTGAACCCATGTTTGTCATTTGCCATATTGTGCTCCTCACTAATGTATAATGTCAGCTCTGTCACTCCCCAAGTTTCCTTATATCTGTGGGTCTATGTATTCTCTCTCTAGTCTCTTTTACTTATGCATTTATGTGTCTCTGTGCAGTACCACAGTTTTAATTATTGCAGATTTATAATGTCTTGATATCTAATAGGGTGATCCTTTCTCCTTATTCATCTTCAAAATTGTCTGTGCTAGGCCCTTTATTCTTATGTGTGAATTCAGGGACAAGTTTGTCAAATTCTGTGAAAATTCTCTTGAGATTTTATTAGAATTGCTTTGAATTTATAGGTTAATTTGGAGCATTGCCATCTTTATTATAGTGAAACCTCTAATCCATTAATATTATATAATGCTCCATTTACTTACTCCATAAAGATCTTGTTAAACATTTGTGGGATTTATTCCTAAGTACCTTATGCTGCAGTCCCCAACCCCTGGGCTGCGGCCTGGTACCAGTCCGTAGACTGTTAGGAAACATGCCACGCATCACTGCCTGAGCTCCGCACCCCCACCCCCCACCCCTGGTCTGTGGAAAAATTGTCTTCCATGAAACCAGTCCGTGGTGCCAAAAAGGTTGGGGAGTACTGCCTTATAGTGTTTGTTACTATTATAAATCACAGGGTTTGGGGTGGGGGGGAGGTTGCTTTCTTCCTCACAATGAAAAGACCTTTATTTTTTTTCCCTAATCATATAAATATAAATTCCACCTGAAATCCCACCATCCTGAGAGTAACAAATTGGTTATCCTTTTAAGCATTCTTTATATATACACATATAAATACACAAGTAATTCTATACCACACACCTTAACCTATGTTTATAACCTAGTGTGTGACCTTCAATATTTTTTCCATGCTCATAAAATCATAATGGTCCATGTATTTATGCAGACTTCAGGGAGCTGGTCATTGTTTTATAGAAATGGAATCATATTACATTTTTCTGTATTTTGATTTTCTCACTTAGAAGTACCTCATGAAAATCCCTCTTTATGACTAGGAAGTCATCTAGTTTGGATCTAATTTATTCTTTTCAATGATTGCTTAGTATTCCATGATATGGAGAAATAATACACAATTTATACAACCATTATGTTCAGTTGTATATAACAGAAGTAGTTATTTTAAGTAGAAATGGATTTAATGTAGGGAAATCAGGACTTAGAAAATCATGGAGGCCCAAGTAGCAGGCTCTAGGCTGGGCCCAGGAATCATGCCCACAACAGTCCTGCAGAACCTCCCTCCAAGGGAACTGCTACCTCTGTCACATTCTGGAAGCTGCTGTTCCAGTTGCTAGCTCCACAGTCATACTACCTTAGCTGCAACTTGGCAATCAGGAAGCTACCACCAGAACTTTAGACACCAGACCTACATTATGTCTGTCATATCTGCACTAGTGCATCTGATTGGTGAAATTGTTACAACCTAAAAACTCTAGCTTTTAGAGAGACTAGGAAATATGTCTTTAGCTTTCCGGCCTCTGCAAAATAGAAAGACACACAAGAAAGGGGTTAACTAAAGGGAGTGTGGGCCAATCTACAAAATCTGCTGTGAGCATTCATTTTGTTTCCAGTTTGTTTCTGTGAACAGTGTCACAGAAAATATATTTGTCATGTGGCCTCATGTATTTCTACTTCTAAGGAATAGAGTTCCAAAAGTAGAATTACTGGGTCAAAAGATATATGTGTTTTAAGAAATAGATCTTGCCAAATTTCCTTCTAAAAAGGTTGTAACACTTTACATTTCTGCCAGCAATGTATGAGAATTTCCTTCATATATACCACCAGCAATCAGCAATAGGTGCTGTGGCTCATATCGTGTGTGTGTGTGCGCGTGTGTGTGTGTGAAAGAGAGAGAAAGAGAGAAAGATAATACTTTTTATTATAGAGCATTTCAAGCATGTGCAAAAATAGGCAAATAGTCTAGTGCATTCCCATGTATCCATCAGCCGGCCCAATAATCATGGCCAATCCTGCCTCATCCACTTCCTTCTGCTTCATATTATTTTAAAGCAACTTCCCAACACCTTATTACTTCAATAAATGTAAGTATAAATGTATTTCTAAAAGATAAGTACAATATTATCATATCTTAGAAAATTAACAATATTCATTAAATATTCAGCCAGTGTTTACATCTTACAAGTATTCAAATAAAGGTACACAAATTGCTATTGATTAAAGTCTTTTATGTCTCTTTTAATTACTAGTTCCCTTGCCATCTTTTTTTTTTCTATATACAATTTGTTTGTTGAAGGAACCAAGTTTGTGGTGCTGTGAAGCTTCCCACTGTCTGAATTTTGCATGTTGTGGTAGTGGATATTTTCCTGGTCCTTACTGCCTGTGAGTTGGTAGTGGAATCTAAAGGCTTGATCAGATTCAAGTTTGTCCTTTATGGCAAGAAGAATTCATAGGCAATGTCTGTTCCTCCATCACAAGTCACATGTCTGTCTGTCTCTCCCTTTGTGATGTTAGCAACCATTGATGCTCAGTGCCCAGATCCATTAGTTAGTTCATTAGGATTGCAAAATGGTGATAGTCTAAATCTACCCCTTTTCATTTATGAGGTGGAATGTGTCTGTAAAGAAAAGTTTTCTCATCTCTGCTATTTGGTTACCTGATGATACAGTTCA